>JAGDYQ010000053.1:2515693-2539037 GCA_021962125.1 Bulinus truncatus | reverse complement strand
GATCATTAGGTCAGGAATGAGTTAGTTATTCACTAAACTACTTACATTCAGAGTTACTGCTGTTTTGATTGAAATATAGAGGAAAGAGACAGACAGACATACAGTTTGGAATTCTAGGAGCTGTCATACTTTTGTCAAGATAGGAGCACAAAGGATAGTGATATTATAGTGAATATATATACTCTACTTATATTTTGAAGTTATTTTCTCTTTGATCATGAAAAAAAGTATATGAATGGGACATAGCAGTTTTAATCATTTATTTGTAATGTCTGTGAGTACATCTTACAGTAGGAATTGCCACCAGAGAAGCCATACTGATCATCACAAGAACTCACAATGCATAACAACTGGGTAGTTATGACACCACAAATAGCTCATCTCTGTATAGTAACTCCCAAGCACAGAATTTTTTTATAAGTCTGTATTAAAATAATTAGCTCTTAGATATCTACATTATAGAGCAGATGTATATTACAGCTGGATAACAGTGTTGCTGAGCCAATTGAATGGGAATTTTCTTAAGTGTGATGTACTTGTACATCCTGTAACAAATTGGTACATTTTAGTGCACATATGCATGTAGTGAAGTTAACATTCTCAACAAGGACATCTAAGGAAAAAGATAATGAACTTATCTGTTCGAAATTCTTAACTTGCAATACTAAAACTGAAGAAATATTTTGTTTAAATAACATTGACCATGGCTAATAAATATAGGATTTTGTAATGTTAATTGAAAAAAAAAAAAAAAGAAATCAAAATTAGCGGTTTTAGAAATTTTTATTAAGCTATTGAACTAGCATTTGAAGCAATACGAGGCCAAAGGTCAGCACACTCTTTCGCTACAGGTCCTGTGATAGCAGATCCTATAAACAATAAAAAAAAAAATTGCTGTCACAAAATTCATACAAAATATAATAGTGATTCTTTGGCAAAGGGGAATAACCAAAATTTTTTATATTATTTACAAAAGGTATCTGGACCTCTAATTATCCCAGAAAAATTTCTACATAAAAAAATTGACTTTCAAAAAATTTATGCCTATTATCTCAACAATGTATTTTTTTCTCTCGTACATGTCAGTGATATTTGGAAAAACTATTCATCCAAGTTATATCATGACAAAAACAACTTGGTACAGATCCCCCATGTAATGTGACACTTCTATTTATCAAATTGACATTTCAAGATTAAAGTGAAAAATAATGTATATCAACCTAAAAGCAATTCACAGCCAACTGTGTGAAGTCGCTGCAACAGAAGATATTTATATATATCCTTATAAGCCCATATGGGATAGTTTTTAAAATGCCCATATAACCAATAGTTCACAGGAACACACATGGCCACCCTTATTCTGAACAAACAATTGTAGATTTTATCTCTTATTTTTACACTTTGCAGCATAGAAATATTGCAAGGATAAAATAAAATTTAAAATAATATACAAATCTCTTACCTTTCATTTCACCTTTTGGGTTTACAATCACACCAGCATTGTCTTCAAAGTAAATAAAAACTCCATCCTTTCTGCGAAAAGGCTTCCTTTGACGTATGACAACTGCAGGCATAACTACGAAGAAAGAAAAATAGTGTCATGACAATGAAAAATCCACAGAAACATCTTTAGTCAGTTATGAATTTATTACATAACAGGGTTTAATATTTAACATACTTTCAATGAATAAAAATTGCTGTCAGTCTGTTTACATAAACCCTTTAGTTAAATAGTGCTCATGTTTCAAGAATTTTAAAAATACCAGCTACAAACCATTCTAATGAACTATGCCAACCATAATCCCAACCCTTTAGTTGTTATACAAATACCCTAAATATTAGGGGTTCGAATCACCCATTTGAAGTCAACAGTATATTAGGAAAATTGTATTGTTTCTTGCTTGAATGATGTAAATTTTGTGAATTTTTAAAAGCAAATAGAAAAAAGGATACTTGGATTAAAGAATACTATACAAGTGATTTTAGTCAAGATTTAAAAAATTTTTAAGGTTGCTTGTTTGCTATTACCTAAATATCACGAGTGGAGCAGGGGGCGAGGCACTGGTAGAGCCATCCATCTTAAGGCTCTTACATGGCCCACAGGTTTTAGTTTGCACATACATGTATCTCATATTTTAGCATTATGAATAACAAAAAATATTGACCTTAATTGCCAACAGTTAACAGCTTTAAAATTCAACAACAAATGAATGTATTCCATGGATATTCAAGGAATATAAATCAGTAAATCTTACCCACAATTTAAAACCATAACGACAGTGTAAATACTGGAGATTAATTAGTTTGACATGATACAGAAGTGATTAAGGACCATGGATAAAGATTTACCTTTTTTCCTTAATTCTGGCTTTCCTTTCTTGACTGTAGCAACAAACATATCTCCTGAACCAGCAGCTGGAAGTCTGTTAAGACGACCTTTGATGCCACTGACGGCAATAACATAAAGGTTCTTGGCCCCTGTATTATCAGCGCAGTTTATTACAGCACCCACTGGAAGACCCAGTGCAATGCGAAATTTTCCACCAGCCGCTCCACCTCTTCCTACAAAGATTTTAAAAATACATATAAATAACCAAATTTTCTACATATTATTGTATTTTATAATATCTAGGTGCTTGTTATAAGCATCTAAAATGTTGATAGGTGGGTTTTATAACTTATGTTTTAAGATTTTTTCTGATTGAGTTCGCGAAAGAGAAACAAAACAAACATACCTCTCTTAGACATTTTCGATAAAGGAAGATAACTGGTGCGCAGGTACAGGAAGTAAAGTACCGTTTCTCAAAAAATAGGAATAATCTCCAATAAAACAGAACAAAACTATTTAAGAAATTGTATACAATTATTTTTGATGATATTTGTTTTAGTTGTTTATTTAAAAGTTGTTGTTTTTTTTTAATTAAAATAAAATACAAGACAGAAGACATTTCATTTTCTTTTTTACACAATATTATTAGCAACAGCACGGTGGAAGATAAAACGGTATCATTATGTCTGCTAACTAAGCAACCCGTAGCCAAGGGGGGGGGGGGGGCACTGGGGGGCCGTGCTCCCCCCCACCCGCTAGGTGTGGAGTGCCCCCCCCCCACTTAAAAAGAAGAAAAAGAGGAAAAACTAAAGAAAAAGTAACTAAAATGAGAAAGTACCCCCTTGCTGTGTAATTGGTGCCCCCCTGCTTACTTTGACCTGGCTACGGGCCTGTCGCTAAGTTTAGCAAGTTTAGCACAGGAAGGCAGTCGGTTTATTGTATTAAATAAGTTATAATTAAACTACGGCAAGGTGGCGATTATTAGTATTAGTAAAGAGGGGAGGGTCCGATTCGAACGTTAATCATGGGCCTACTCATTGACTTACTTTATAATACGTCTATGGGCCTACCGCTGGATAGGGCTGTTGCTGTTTTACGGGTGACAATCGTGGGCGACCGTCCCAGCAAAACGTTTCTCTCAGGCCCCGCCTATGACGCTCGCCGCCCCCCCCCCCCCCCCGCCTCTCCGCGTATTGATAATTTCGCCTCTGTGTATAGTAAATACCTTCAAAATGTAGATTTTGGTGCAGTGCCGTACCGAGCTTAACTCAGCCCGGGGCACAATACCTTTTTAGCGCCCCCCCCCCCATTCGAAAACCATATAATATTATATGTAAAATATACCATTTGGAGACCCTTTTTGAGTAGCGCCTGGGGCATGATGCCACCCCCTTGCCCACCCCTCGTTGCGCCTCCGTTTTGGTGTGTGCGTGTGTGTGTGTGTGTAATTAGAAGTCCTCAATTGATGTATGGAGCCCAAGGGTAGCTGTCAGCAGCCCTGATAGCAGGCCCGTAGCGTGCGGGGGGGCCAGTGGCCCGGGCCCCCCTGCGTTTTGTCTGGCCCCCTCTGCTTATTTGTTCTACTTAGTAAAATGTATTACCTGGCCCCCCTTCTATTGCCTGGCCCCTGCTGTAGAATGCCTGGCCCCTGCTGTAGAATTTTCACTCTACGGGGCTGCCTGATAGGCATATTGAATGAGTTAACACATTTTTATTGCTATCATAATTTGCTGTTATTATTCACAATTTGAATTTTTAAAAAAAATCAATTTTGAAAAAAAGGACATTTGCATAAGTGTTTCATTCCTTGTAATTTTCAAATTAACATCAATTTTTCTTTTGTTAAAAAAGACTAAAAGAATATTTTCATCAAGCCTATTATTTAGCTTACTGGGTTGTAATTAAGCTTTTAGCCACTTTAGTTTCAATGAAAATATGATAGAACCACATTGATTTAGTCGGAGAATGGTTGTTTGTTTTGGATAGGCAATTTTTGTTCACTTATGTCACAAATGTAATATCTTAATTAAAGTCATCAGTATATTTGCATGTATGTATGCTTACACCCTCAGCAATTTCTGAAACATATTCAATTTTAAATGTTTTGATTTTTGAACTATATTAAGTAATTGAACGATAGTTTCAAAAGCTTAGATCAGTTTTGATAAATCTTTCACCAATTTCTCATTGACAGGGATTAACTTTTGAACTCAATGTTAGTAAAATATGTTGATACCACACGATGATATGTTTTCTTTCTCATAACAGACCTGAAGCCATAGCCATAAGATTTGGTTAATTTCTTTTGTTCGTAGACAATTAAAGTATTACTATTTGTTAACGTCACTGTTTGTAAAGAGTTCAAAAGCTCAAGTTATATTGAATTATCAATCAGCGAACTTCAGAGATTAATGATACATTTATTCACAGGTTGTTTTGTAGCTTTCCACACTTCATCTGACCTGCATTACACGCCCCTCCGTTTATTTACATAAACATAACGTTAAACGTTTACATTTAATGTATGCGAGTTCATATATATATATATATATACATATATATATATATATATATATATATATATATATATATATATATATATATATATATATATATTATAGACCAGAGGCGCAACCAGTATGTTGAAGTTGGTAGGGTCCAAAATATTAGGTAAGATGAAAATTGGTATGTCTGCCCCCAAATTTTGGAAGGGTCGAATACCAGTGGATTGATTTTTGGTAGGGTCCGGACCCGCACGACCCGTAAATCGGTTGCGCCCATGTTATAGACACACCATTACTCTGCTCTTGGTCCGGTCATTCAATCAAATTTAATAACCCACTGTGGCCCTTCAGCGGTCATTATTATCAATGACTGACTTAGTCAGCAAGTTACTGCAAAGTAAAGACACATTTAATAGCACTACAGTATCGATGTTTGGAAGTTTATAAGTGGCCATTCAGAGTATGCAAAATGCTGGAATGAAATCGTGGCAAGGGCTACAGAAAATGATAAAAGATCGATGTTCCAGACCTATCCAGAGAGAAGAGAGAAAGAAGTGTGAGACACTATATACATGGGGACGGGTGGTCGGGCGATGTAGAGTGCTCGACTGTCGACCGGAGAGTCCTGGGTTCGAACCTCAGTGAGAACCTTTGGATTTTTTCAGGTCCTGGTGTAAGTCCCCAAGTCCACCCAGGTATAATTGGGTACTCAACTTTAAGTTGGAGGAGTAAAGGCGGCTGGGTGTTGTGCTAACCACACAATCCCCTTTATATGCCGAGGTTACTGAAACAAATGAATTCTACAGTTCATCTGCCCCGATGGCCCAGTAGGGCTAAGGGAACTTTACTTTTTTACATTATATACATAATGAGCAAAAGATGAAGGAAGTGATCTTACACACGAATTAAACATAAAATGTGTGGTTTAAAAAAAAAAATTTGTGAAAGATTTGACACTTTTCAGAACGGTGGGTAGGAGATGGGGGGGGGGGCGCCAAATATTACTCGCACAGGGTGCCACAATATCTATTTACGGCTCTGCGAATTAGTGCGAATAGTGTGGTGGTCGGATAACTGCGAACCGAATAGCCAATACTGTAAAAACAAAACTCATTTAAGATTCTCATACTGTTATATACTGTGTTTGATGGTTGGAGATGGGTTTCATGCGGAGTTTAAAGTTTGCTGTTTAACGATATGTAGGGAGGGGGTATTTTTTTATTTTTTTTCATTTTTATAAATTTGTGTTTGGGGGGGGGGGGGTTAAAAATGACGTAATTTTACTAGGTTTGGGGGGGGGTTCACCGAAAGTTTGACACTTGTTGACAAAAGGGGGTGGGGGGAGTCTAAAAAGTACTAAAATGTATTAACTTAATTGATGGACGAGCCCATGTCACACTTCTTCACATTTACTGCCGTTTTCTTTTTTCGTAAAAAAGCAGTGAAAAAATCACGGAGAATTGTTATATTCTGGTAAACAAGGGCCAGTTATAAATCCTTATTAGCCGGATTTAGCCCAATAGTTGATCTGGTTCTGCTCATTCACATAGCTTGTCAGTTAGTAAGGCCATAGCGGCTCTGAATTACCACACTTTCCCGAGGGGGAAAAAAGCTGTACAGGGATTCGTCCAAATTCAAATGCTCCAAAAATTAAACAGCTTGTAATCCATTAAAAATTGAAATAGTTCACATTATTATATTTTTTCCTGTCAATTTTATACTAAAAATACTTTACATTTCCGATATAATACCTCATTTACTTTAACTTAAATAAAGGTATTTTCTGGTGCTTTAAAAAAAAAATTATTGAAGTTAGATAACTCCGTTTTAAAAATTATCCAAAATAACTATTAACATGGATTATCCCCCTTACAACTTAACTAAGATGCTTCGAAGTCCAAATCATCCCCAATCCACATAAATATTGTTTGGTGTTGCGGCATCTATCCACATAAATGTTGTTTGGTGTTACGGCATGTGTTGGAAACATTTCAACAAAACTATATAGTGGAGAAAATAATAATAATGAAAATATATTACCTCATACTTTTGGAGGCAATCTTGGAAAAAAATGTGTAGGCCTATTTTTTGTAGAGCACGCTCCTGGGGTTATTGGGGCGGGGGGGGGGAGTTTACCAGATCGATAAGATCAGGGCCGGCCTTACGAATAGCGAGGCCCAATTAAACGGATTCTTGCGAGGCCCATCTTCTAATCTTTAAAACCCTGTGACAAGAGCCATGACTGATAGTGATATGCTAAATGTAAATCGCGGGGACCCTGCCAGGGGCGAGGCCCAATTTTGAGCAATCGGTCAAATCGGCCTAAGGTCGGCCCTGGATAAGATGCATAGTGTGAAAGAGATTTGCATTCTTTACGCACCGCTCAGTCTTTTATTACAAAATCTACTCGAATCAAAGTATTAAATTAGCGTGCAATTTTTAAACATTTGGTCAACGTGCGATTTAATTAAATGGACACACCAGTGCGAAAATCTGAATGGTGCAATCATTCTAATGTTATTGATTTTCCACAGATTGATTCACTATGTTTATCGAGTTTAAATATCGATCAGAGGCGCACTTAGGGTGGGGGAGCGGGGTCCTAATTCGAAAGTCCCCCCCTGGGCCCCATCTTGAGGGGGGGGGGGTTCCCCAACATTTTTTTTCATTAATATTAAGTAGCTTACATTATATCTCATGTCATGGTGTCGAATGTCAAAATGTAGGGTCCCACAAATCCCTATGTTCGGCACTGACATCGATTATCGGATGCAACACTAAAATTTTCAATACTAGTAAGGCAGAAAAACCGAAGCTGTGTCTCAATGGGTTTCGCTCATGTTGTCCATAGCGCCCCCCCCCCCCCCGAGTCAAACTGTTTTCAAATCAGTTTATTCCTCTATTAAAAAAAATAAATAAATACATGTATTAAAAATGAAACATCTGGAGGCGAGAATTTGAAGCAGACATCACCAGGATGGGGTTTCAACTGGAAGCAGCTGGAGAGAATGGCTCAGGACAGAAGTCGCTGGAGATCTTTAGTTGGTGGTCCATATTATTTTTAAACGTGACAGTAGTGTTGCCACATTGTGTGTTTGTTATAGACAGGCAAACATAGAAACTGGACCTGACTTCCCTTCAAGTGATTTATTTGTTTATTGAATCTGATGCTAAGGGTTAATATTTTCATTTTATATTTACGCATACTTATCTAAATGTGGATAGAATATAACTGTTAAAACAGACTACATAGCCCTACACACGAGTTTCTGGAAAATTTTCACAGCTATTATCTAGAAAGTAATCTATGAGGCTATCTAAGCATCATGTTATAACGTATAGATGGTTCAAACCTGTTTAAATCTTAATATAAATTGCCAAAGTTTTCAGCATTGACCTGCATCATAAATTATAGCTAAGGAAATGTATCTAAATGCATCAGTATAATATATCACGGATACTAACAGTTTGTATTTACGCATGCGTATGTATATAGACTCACAAACGGCCCTTTCTTAACCCTGAAGCCTGAATCATCTAAAAAAAAAAGATCTGAGCAACAACACACACAGACACACAAAATTATATGGATAATTATCTATTATCTAAAAGGTATTTTCTTACATCTAGATGGCTTAAAAATAATCCAGATCTTGATAAAAAAATAACCTTAGTTAGCAGTCCTGTATACAATTGTCGGTATAATAACTAACTTATTTCTTACAATCAAACTTACCTTGTAAACTTTCATATTATTTTTGTGTAGACTCACAGTAATAAAAAAAAAGGTATTAGTCTTCATTGTGAAGATTTCAAGCTATTGTTAAACATGATTACTTTAAACTACTTTAAAGGATACAAAAAACAATGAAAGGTGGTTGCCAGGCGAATCTCAGACGCTAGCAATATTAACATTGTATGCTTTCGATTATTTGTTCTCCCCTCCCCACAAATGGGCTTCATGAACACATGAGCTGTACCCACCAGGCCATAATGGAGGACAACACCCCACAAAACTGTAACGATTTGTGTGTGTGTGTGGGGGGACTTTCAGAGATATATTTTGGGGTCATAGACAAAGTATCAATACGTACCCCTATAAAAAAAACGGGGGGGGGGGGGGTAGGCATTTTTACAAAAATCGCGGGCCACTATTGGTTCTTAAATTTGTTAGAAAGCGCGATCAAGAGCAGATGTGTGACGTGTGCACATGAAGTAATAGAAATAAAATGCAAACGTCTTTGGTAACATGAGTATGAAAAACTGGAGGGGGGGGGGGAAATGGGTCGGTTACGGCCCCTTACTTGGCTACTTTTACTGTAAGGTCCCTGTAAGGATGAGATGTTTATCTCTTACATCATTTAAACTAATACGAGATTTTTTTTTTGGCAGTGCCCTTCAATCATTCCCATCATAGCCAATAGTGGAATGACCAAGGGGGCACCACGGGAGACATGAAGGAACTTAGACCATGACATGAATAAACCTCCCTTGTTTCTCATCGAAGACTGAACCCGGAACCACCAGGTCGACGGCCGAGTGCTTTACCACCACACGACCATCTTTACATGGGGTAGGGCAGAGCGTACCTAGGGTGGGGGGAGGGAGGGTCCACATTCGAAAGTCCTCCCGGGCCCCAGCATGAAGGGGGCCCAAAATGATTTTACATTAAATATTAAGTACATTATTTCATGTCATGGTGTCGAATGTCAAAATGCAGGGGCCCCCAAAGAGACCAAGCCCCCCGGGCCCCCAAATCCCTAGGTTCGACACTGGGGTAGGGGAGAGAGAATTGTTTTATATTGGGGAGGAAAAAGGTCTAGGTAGTCACTTTAGTAGTTTGTTCGTCGTCCGTTACAACGGTTCTGCTTATAGGAGCCTTGGAAAATCATATGATCAAATCGATTATCATGCTGGTAAGATTGATAAGATGAAACACTAGACTATTCTCAACCAATTATATGATACGTAAGGCCTTATAAGATCACAGACAGCCTTAAAATATATATAGCTTCCGTATTGATAACATCGATTACAAATATACATATCTCATTGTTATCTACTTTTGTTAGTAAAGGTTTGATATTTATTTTGTATAGTGACACATACAAGTGATAACTGTGTACAGGAAGACTATACAGAGTGAGCCGAAACACAAGTGACACTATAATTAATGGTTCCACCTCCACCCCAACATCTACGCCCCCCCCCCCTTTTTTTCCCTTTTTTTTTGTCCATCGTGGGGTAAGTGGAGTGTAGACCTAATTCGGGAATGACAAACATGGCTAATAATGTGATTATGTCCACCTGACCATTGAGGCGAGATGCTTTTATTTAAAAAAAAAAAACGTTGATTTATTTGTATATGGAACCTTAAAAAATATAAATAAATGTATGAAGCAAATTAATTTTTTTACAATGATAATGACTAATAACACTTTTCATTTATTTATACTTAAGTAAATATTTAAAGACATGATATTAATAAACTTTCTTACAAATTTAATTATTTTCGTTTTAAATTAACTAACGGATATATAATGAAAATTCAACTAAAAAAAATTAAATAATTTAGTCATACGCTTCAAGCATAACGCGCTTGTTTTTCTCGATACGGTTTATATTTTGCACACGGCACTAGCTTTTTATTAGCGGTAAGCGTTGTCTGCCGCTTGAATCCATTTCCGTGCCCAAAAATCGGCATTTGTTGATTTCAAAACCTGCATCTATTATTAGTGTGTGTTTCGGAGGATATTTAGAAGTGTTTCTGGCCAGGGACAGGACTTTAGGATTAAATCACCATGAGTAAAAAGTGTGCTAAATGTTTAAAAACTGTCTACCCCACAGAGGAGTTAAAATGTCTAGACAAGGTAAGAACATTTCTATTCTAGCCCTCGCCAGTGTACTCGGGTAGCTTGAGAATCCACACTTCGCATCGACTTTAACACGGTAACACGGTAGTTTCGTGATGGGAATAGCAATGAGTCGAATAGCAAACAAAACAACCCATCTTTCAGAATCAATTATTTATTTAGAAATTTACTCAAACTATTATAATACTTAGTTTCATGAAATGACCTAATTTCTTAATCTCATATAACTATTAGGTGACCGGTAGTATTTTTAAGGGCATGTATGTATGATTCGGTTTATGGTAATTTAAAATGACAAATGGAGTACAGTCCCCTTTTTTTTGTTCTAGCTTTCACTTGTGGGTGTGGCTTTGTTAAACATAAACAATGTTATGTGGATGAATTTCAACACTTTGATAACAAAATATACCAGAATAATGGCCAAATATACAATAATATTAATAATGACATATTTTTGGCCACCACAATGCAGTGATGACTGAATACACACAAAACTGAGGACGTGGTTAAATGAACATTAGACAATTTTATTTCATGTCACGTAATTTTTTATGTCGTGTCAATCAATAATATTCAATTTTAGTTGTTATCATTGTATGAAATAGTAGTTTGTATGATAGTGAGTTTTTATGACAAGAATTCTCTAGCACACAAATTCTACAAAACATTTCACTAGTATCACTGGCATTAGTATCACACTAGTCACTAGTGACAATCAAATATTGATGAAACATTAAAAAAAAACTCCTTATAATTTATTTAGCCTATAATGGTTTAGCGCAGAAATATAATAAATATCACTAGCAGGGCTTGATTTACCGCCGGGGATATCCCCAACACTGAGAACCGTCATCCCCGGCTCTGCTTTAGCTAATTTCATCCCAGCTGGGGATGAAACCAAAGACATCCCCAGCTCAGCAGAAATTTTTTGTCATAAAATAAATAGAGCTAGGAATTTTTCCAGGGGGGGGGGGCAAATAACAACTTTATGACTTTTTTTTTTAAATGTAAGGGGGGAGCAAATGCCCCCCTCTTATATGACATTTTTTCAAAATGGCCCCCCCCTTGTCCCCCCCATGAATACGCCCATGAATAGAACACTGATCACTATTCATATAATATCACATTAACATCACACACTTTCAGTATTATACCACTAAGGCACTAGTCGAGACTAAGATTTATTCCATTTGCATATGTAATGTTTAAAAGCCTTTTTTTTAGTATCAGCGGGGAAGTGGGTAGATAGTTGTGCAGTGTAGAGCACATGAATGTCAATCTAGAAGCATAGGTTTGAACCCCTGTGAAATCTTTAGGATTTTTTTTAAAGTCCTAGTGAAAGTTCCTAAGTCCACCCGGCTTTTAATAGGTACCTGACATATGTTGGATTAGCAAAGCCTTAGTAAAAACAACATACCATGCAATCCCTAAATCAAATATGGCTACTGAAACAGATCTTGTAATATATTAAAAGAGAAAGAGACATGAAATTATGTACACCTCTATTTTTTTTGTGCATATTTTCTTTTTTTGAGAACCACCTAAAAGTTGCCTGCAAACCCCCCCCCCCCCCCCCTGATCATCCAGTTTCAAAAGATGTAAGATGTACACCCTATGTAATTAGTACTGCAATTATAGTAGAATATTTTCAAGTACTCTGTATTTTTAAAATAAATATTGATTAAATTGGTCAATCTGTTCATTAATTATGTATATTGTTTGCTTTGTCCCATTTACCTAGCTTTACCTTTCTACTCATATCAATAGCTACAGAATGTTAAGATGTTACATTTCTACTCTACTCCTCTAACATTTGACATCAAGCATTATACAGATTGATACAGAAAAATAGCAAACTTTTGAAATGCATTTTATAAAAATAGAAAAAATCCACAACAATATTATTTTATTGACAGCCGTTGAACCACCACAACTTTCCATTTTTATTGTTATTTTTCTAAAGTTCCTGTTTCTCTATGTCAACCTATATGGGTATAATTGAAATTAATCTGGCTAACATACAAATACTAGTTGTTAGATTGACTTTACAAGCATATAATTTCCATTATTTAATTTAACATTTACATTTTACACAAGAATATCCTGAAACTTCAGGTCATCATGTTCAAAATGAATTGTTTAAAAGACAGCTATTGTTCTATTCTTATGTTGATACATGGTTTTGTCATGTTAAAAAGCCCTTTAGTTGACTTAATAACCATTTGCGTACTGTGTACATAAACAATCTCTAATGCCTAGCTTACACTCTTTTCTTAAACAAGTGTTCAGTAATAATACTTATGTCGACTAAAATGTTAAGGTAGCATTAGTGACTCATTGTTACTTGGAATTTATTTTTTCAAAAATAAATTATGATTGTAAATTATCCATTTGAAGTTTTCTTATAAAAATATTTTTTTTCTACAAAAATTTGTCCCATATTATTTACGATATTGTATCTGCTGTAACCTGAATGGACTACTATGTCAATAACTCAATATTTACCATGTGATTTGGAGCCTGTGTAGTTTAAAAAGTTATATGATGCTTAATACTCTCCAAATTTTACTATTATAAGTATTCAAGGTCGTTGTCAAAACAGTAGTAACAAGGCCAGCATGATTCAGCATGCAAGACATAAGACCCGAGCAAAGAAAGTTGTCCAGAGTATCTCACCATTTCTGTGAATTCCTTTATTGTGATAAACTTAAATAACAAATGGCTTGGGATGTTACCGACTTTATTCATTTTAAACCACAGATAAAGTTAAAAAGAACAATATTCTTTAATAATATTTAAACTAGTAAAGACCATTAATTACACATAAATCGAGAAATATTTTCTTTGTGGAAAACCTACAATTGTGTGAAACAAAAAAAATTATATTCACATAGACATATGTGTATAATTTTATATAGGTTATAAATAAGGACCCATACACATTCTTTGTTCTGGAGCCCTAATTTTCTCTGGGTGTCGGCCCTGAAGTACTGTTGTTGATATATCAGGATCTTGTGGTAAAAAAAACAAGCATATAGATTATATAGCTAGTCTAAAGAACAATCATTCTTACATCTTTCATATCACTGTAGGCTAGGGGATCAATGAACTGCAGTCTCAGCTTGAATGTCCCACATTTAGGTCAGAGTGTTGTGTTGAAATGTGTCAAGTAAGTTCAGGCTGGCAGTGGGTTAGGTTGCCCCCAGATTTGTGCTAAACACTTTACTTTTGATTTGTAAACAAAAAAAAAAAGGGGCATATCCACAGGTGGCTGTATTATATAGAAGCTGATCCTTTAAAAAAAAAAGGTTCCTTGAGCTTTTAAGATTGTGCACTGCTGCACCAGTCCTAGGATATTAAATGGTTGGTGGTCCTTTAATAGTTCAGTGATTCTCAAGCCTTTGGGATTCAGTAAAGTTCCCTAAGCTTAATGGGCCATCGAGGGAGATGAAGTGTGGAATTCATCAGTTTTTGTTACAGATTCAGACCCCTAAAGAAATGTGTTCGGTTTTTTGTGACAGATTCAGACCCCATAAGAAAAGTGTTTTGTTATCGTGAAATATTTCTAAGAAACAAAATTAGGTTAAAAGAAACCAAGCCTAGAAATATCTGCATTTATTCTGGATTTAATAATCATTAGCATTGTTGGCCACCCACTTCAATTCAGATGTGTGACAGGCAAACCTGATGGTTAAAGCAATCCAAAACTGTGGGAATTCATTTAAACATGTACTTTAATTAACAATTAAAGCAATAGAATCTATTAACTTTTCAAAATAATGGCTATAAAAAATTGTTTCAATGTCAATAGCTACAACTAAAATAATGATTGCATTATGTCATTTGTAGCTTTTGTTTAAATGTAATAGTGAATATATTTAGTTTAAATAGCATAGTGAATATATTTAGTTAAAATAGCATAGTGAATATATTTAGTTTAAATAGCATAGTGAATATATTTCGTTTAAATAGCTTAGTGAATATATTTAGTTTAAATAGCTTAGTGAATATATTTAGTTTAAATAGCATAGTGAATATATTTAGTTTAAATAGAATAGTGACTATATTTAGGTAGGTAAATGGGACAAAGCAAACCAAATGCATAATCATCAACAGATTGACCAATTGTTATTATATAGTGACTAAATTTAGTTTGAATATGTGTGCAGACTCATTAATTTTTTGAATCACTTGGCTGATTAAGTGTCTTTTTTTCCACAATGAATGTTATCACTGATGAAAATCCACTTTGTTTGGATTAATCATTAGATTTTTCAGGAATTAACAATAAATGATTATAATTTACATACTGCATAGTAAATAATATAATGGAATGTAAGCTTAGAGCTTGTACATGATATTCAAATTAAAATGTTCATGAAACATATTTGCTATCTATGAATAATTTACACTGACTAATAGGCAACACTTGAAGTATTTTTATGACAACAATAATAACAAACCACACAATTTATCTCCCTTGCTCTACCATTGTATGGCTGCATTTAACATGAGTCCCGGGGGGGGGGAATATTTTTTTAGTACAACTTGTCAATAGTATTATTTATAAACACTTGGACAATTTCAATTATTTGACATGACAGAAATGAAGTTGTGCCTGGATCAACAATCTGTTCAGCGACCAGTGCCCAACATCAAAATTATATGTAAAATTTGAATAGTTTGTTTTGACAAACATGTTCCATTCCCTTCTGGTGTCCTTGTGTGACAAAATGTAAATATGTGCGCGTGTGTGTGTGTTTTTCGTTTTTTTTTTTATTGTTTGCCAGATAGAGGCCACATACACACACACACAACAACAAACAGCAGCGCATTTCGTATATTAACAAGACACTGTTTGATGTGTATGATTCATAGACAGCTATTGTGTTCTGGTCCAGTCCGTGATGCGTTGTTGTGGTGTTTGTGTCTTGGTATGATGTATATATCACGTGACCACTTGACAACAAGTGATAAGATGTGTTTAGGAGTGGAAGTAGTACTGTTATATCGGCAGTTCTGAAGTGATCAACTACTTGTATCGGTGTGCTGCTCGGGATATACTTACCGCCTTTGTAAATTAAATCATGTGCAGTAGCAGCCCCCCCCCCCCAATTAATCCCCCCCCCCATGGCTTCAGTGAAGATTGCTTTATATATGTGTACCTGACTTTTTGGCACGGGAAAAGTAAATGCAGCAGGGCGTTGTGCTAGCCTGGACATGGGTCAACTACGGCGCATGGGTAGGTGGGGGGGGGAGGGTGGAGGTCCGGCCCGTGATGCTGTGGTTTGGTCCGTCCCGTGCTCTTCGCCCCCTTCTGCTGTTCACATCAATAACTTTTACATTTAATTTAAATCATTTCATATAAGCACATTGTAAGGACATAGACAGACATAGATAATTAGACAGACACATTGTTAGATAGTTATATAGATAGACAATTAATTATTGTATTAATGTAGATGTTAGAGGGAATTCCCTGTAGTACGGTGACGCACCTAATGAACGGGTTATTGAACGGGGGAAAGAAAAGGAAGAAAACACACAGACGGTTGACGAGGAAAGAGATAGAACATTGTTTTGGCTATTTTTGTTTTGTTTTAAGTTTGAAGAAGGAAGGAACGGAGGAGCTAGGAAGAAGTATTTATTGTATTAAAAGAACGGACAACTGGTATTTATCGTAGAGACATGATTTAATGGTTAATGTTCATTATTGAATAACTAGTTCTTATGATTATTCAATAAAGTGATTTCGAGTTAAAAACTGGAGGTGCTATGAACTTGTATAAGTTGTGCAGTTAAAGAAAGTAATTAGAAAAATAAATATATAAAAGAGACCACCGCATCCATACCCTGACACACATCACACATCTCGGTCACGCCCTTTCTATAAAATATAAACATCCTATAGTTAAACCCGCAGTTCGAAAAGTTTGTCCTGTTCTAACCACGCAATAACTTAATATGCATACCGTGGCTACAGAAACATATGAATTATATATACTCTTCAATCTGCCACGATGGCCTTATTGGCTTAGGAAACTTTACTTTTACTTAGTAAAGGTTGAACTTAAAAGTATATATATATACTTGCTGTACCCTGCAAAACCTTTGCTTAGAGTTATATCCACTTTAAGTTAGGCTTGATCGGTAGGATAGGTTATTTTTCGTGAATGTATTTTAAAGTAGAATACTGTTGTATTAATTCTTTACTTTCGATTTAATCGCTTATATATATATATATATATATATATATATATATATATATATATAATATTTGCAACAAAAATAAATAACTATTTAGAACAATATATAGGTCGGGGGGAATTATTGTTGTAGGATTTCTCCGCCCTTAGTGACGACATCCGTTGTACTCATCTGTTAACTTTACCGAATTGAATATAGCACAGATTAATTCTTAACTAAATTTTCTCTCTCGCTTCTGCCTAATATATTCCCCCACCCCATCGAAGATGGTTTTAGTGAACATCTCTAATAAAGTCGCCGTAAGATGCCCTAACACACACGCACACACGCACCGTTGTCCAGGTAAGTAAAAACTTGTAATTAAGTATGTCGAGAAAGCTCTTGGATGGGATTTTCATTTAGGTTAAACTTCGCCCTGGTTTAATCCGATTGTCAATGAAAAAAAGAAAACTACGCTAGCGGCCACACGGAAACACTTTGTTCTCCATCTCTACCCCCCCCCCCCGGCCACACACACACACACACACAAGACTCCCCGTGAGTCAACCATTCACTGTGCACGAGCGACTGCAAACAGCGTCGTTCAACAACAACTGGTCGGTAACAGTAGGTGGCGGGAGGGAGGGAGGGAGGGGGTGGTTCTGAACCTTTCACTCCCATGGCCCACAGCTCAGTACCCCCCCTCCCCCACCCCACTTTATCCACAACACCTTTCTATATGTTATGTGCGTCGTCCATACTGATTTTTCCCCACAAGAAATATAAAGACTTTAGGTAGCACACATGGACAGGGGACTAAGTAATGTTCATTTGGGGTTACGTTGTTACAGACAGACAGATGCGTTGTTACAGACATACAGACAGAAGCGTTGTTACAGGCAGATGCGTTGTTACAGGCAGATGCGTTGTTACAGACATACAGACTGATGCGTTGTTACAGACAGATGCGTTGTTACAGACATACATGCAGATACGTTGTTACAGACAAACATACAGACAGATGCGTTGTTACAGACATACATACAGACAGATGCGTTGTTACAGACAAACATACAGACAGATGCGTTGTTACAGACAAACATACAGACAGATGCGTTGTTACAGACATACAGACAGATGCGTTGTTACAGACAGATTCGTTGTTACAGACAAACATAGACAGATGGGTTGTTACAGACATACGGACAGATGCGTTGTTACAGACAGACATAGATGGGTTGTTACGGACATACGGACAGATGCGTTGTTACAGACAAACATAGACAGATGGGTTGTTACAGACATAAGGACAGATGCGTTGTTACCACCTGTGCCACCGCTTAGGGCTACGTCCACTTGAGGGGCACCTTGAAGAATGGACTCCTATTAAACCTGATCCTTAGAGGGCCCGGATATTTACTTTTGCCTATGCCCCCTCCCCCTCTCCGGGCATACTTATCTGGAAATATCTGCCCGGGCCCCAAAAATAATAAGTCCGTCTCTAGAGGCTGTTAACAGTTTTACAGAATAAAGCTATTTTTATCTTCACCAAGCTGTGGACCCAACTCCTCTAAATTGTACTTGAACTTCCTGTCATTACGGCCCACCCCATCCTCCTCTCTCTCTCCCCCCCTTATCCAAACTCTTTCTTGATACGGACAGTTACTGTGCGTTGCTTTCCTTAGTTACTGCCCCAATGGTCACGGTCTTGTGGCGTAATTTCTGATAAGTCACACACGTAACGTGTCAGTGGACGCAACAATTGTTGGTGTAGTCACGGTCGTATGTAAATAAACAATAAACATCCCAGCGCACGAAGCGATGATGAATGATAACAAATGGGACATGGTGCTGACCGTTAATAGTTGTGTGTGTGTGTGTCTGTCCTCTCAGCGTTGCGGAGTTTTGACCCATTTCGTATAACTCTTAATGACACCCCCCCCCCATGACTCACATGGACAACTGTGTATATGATTGTTTTCATTGGAATGACTTGGTTAGGTTGGAATGAGGAGATCGAGTTTTCACTATCTATCTACATATGGAAGGGGGAGGGGGATTTGAAAAGGGGGGGGGGGTAAATAATCAGAAATGACTTTGAAAGCCGCCTGGGTGGTTGTCTAACCCACATGCTGCATCTGGCCCATATATCACACCTATATATGGTACTGTTGGTTTGTTGGTTATCTATCTATCTATCTATCTATCTATCTATCTATCTATCTATCTATCTATCTGTCTGTCTGTCTGTCTGTCTGTCTGTCTGCAGTTGGTAAATATGTGCTGACTGCAGGGAAATTATCCTTTCCTTAAATTGTTTTATTTTTCAATGTTTTTTTTTCCTCCGCGTAATTCGTCACTCGCCCCCCCCCCCCCCCCCCCCACGGCCCACTCTCTCTTTACCAGATGCACACCCAGCGTACTCTGACACCATACCTGTCTGATGTTTATGGCCATTAGCTCAACCTCTCTCCAATTAAAAGACGACGTAAAGACGGGGGAAAAATACGCAATTCTAGGTTGTTTTTTTTTTCTTCTTCTGATTCAAATATGTATGCTGTGTGCATTTTTTACTTTCTTGTTTTATTGACTTACGTTTTTTTAAAGCGAAGCTCCCCCCCCCCCTCTTCTCCCTTACATTGAACCTCAAGTCAGTCTGTCCATTCAACGTCCAAAAGTTTTGTTGTGTTTCCATTAGCCCCGTGTGTCTTGTATACACTCCATCACTCGTCTGCCTCATCTGTGCACACACACACACACTCACTCACTCTCACACACGGTGATACAGACTCGACCTTTTACGTAATTGCCCCACACCATTACCATCACCATCATACAGAAGCTGGGATGAGACCATCTGAAGTTAACCGGCCTTCCATCCTCTACCACAAGCTCGTAGCAGTTGCGTTATATTACCCGCACTTTCAAGTTGGCGTTCAGTAATATTTTTTTATCTCCATAGTAACAAATTTCTCGTTAGATCTTATAACTACTATCTGGACCACGTTTCATGTTACTTTTATACTATATTATTATACTATCACAAAGTGTTTAAACATTTAATCATATTACTTTGACCTTTAGCTCATTGTAAAATGAACATGCTGCACTAGCCATTAGCTTAATATGTAATCCCATACTATGTTAGCTCTAGCCATTAGCTTAATATGTAATCCCATACTATGTTAGCTCCTAATAGTATATGCAATCCCCAGTTATGTTAGCATCTAGCGCTGTTTGTAAAGTTTGTAACCCCTTTCCTCTAGTAACTTCTATTGCTATAGCAACTTACTTCTATTGCTATATATGTAAACACCATTCTCCATTCTACTTTCCATTCTAGCCGTGTATTATCCATCTTTCATACTTGATAAGATCAAACTTTATCGCTCGTCTTAAGCGGTAACATACTAAAGCTTACCATCTTCTCTCTCTCTCTCTCTCTCTCTCTCTCTCTCTCTCTCTCTCTCTCTCTCTCTCCCCCCCCCCCCATCTCGATCCAGTAACAGTAATTTTTCTTTTCTTTTGTTTTTGTTTCGTTGTTTCTTTCGTCTCAAGGGGTAAACATTTTAGGTGGAAGTCTCTACGTGTTTTTTTTCTTTCTATCAGAAAGTTAGAGCTCAACTTGGCACTGATACTCGCGTAACGTTTATTTGGAGTATATATATATATATCTATATATCAGAGTTCTTTCAAATTATGGGCTCGGGACTTTGTTGTACTCACTGGCCTCGTTCTGGACAACTCAAGTGCTGGACAAGATGTATCGCTTTTCACTAATTTTTTTGTGTGTGTTTTTTTTCCTAATCATTTTTTGGCTTTTTTTTCAACGGACTGTCCGCCACGTTTGTCTAATTTGTCTGTGTCTGCCCAGTCTTGTTGTACTTTACATATATCAAACTGTCTGTCTGCCCGCCCGATTCTCTATCAATTTCTTATGTGTGTATATTATATGTATATATATATGTGTGTTTTAGACCAGTGGTCCCCAACTTTTTTCTCGTCGAGGGCCGGTTAGCGTTTGATATTTTTACCGCGGCCCGCTGGGGTGGGGGTGTGGGGTTAAATTGATTATTTATATTCTAGATTGTTTTGATTTACAAATGCCTCAGCCGTTCAGCTCCAGGTTAACCTCTCGTCCATGGACAGTCGCAGAATCCAGAGAGCAATGCACCACAGTAAATAAGAAGGAGATAATTTAATGTTTCTTGGGCGGCCCAGTACCATTTAATCCACGGACTAGTACCGGTCCACGACCCGTGGGGGGGGGGGGTTGGGGACCATTTATTTTGACTCGTCGTCATCGGCATCCGTCCGTCTCGAGAGACGATGGTGTAGCTAAATTGAGTCTACAAGCACCGCCGGGAATGGCTGTGCAGTCCGACTCAGGAGTGGCAATCCCTGTCGCACTTGAAAATAGATGGTTGTTGTAGCTGTTCTTTTTTCCGCTTCCGCCTTGATCTTTTCAGGGCAGCATTATCCTGTCGCTCAGCCTCTGCGCGCGATGAACCCTGCCGAACAGCGAGCCTCCAGGACTGGCGGTCGGCTGCTTGGCTCTCGCAGGAGTTGGGGTTAATGGAGCACTGTTTCATATCCTTTTTGCAGGTGTCTTTCTAGCGCATTTTAGGTCGCCCTGTTTTCCTCTGGCCGGTAACTAGCTCGCCATAGAGTAGGTCCTTCGGGATGCGGCCTGCGTCCATTCTTTCGACATGACCGAGCCATCTGTTTATTTTGACTATTCGTTAAAAAATTGAATACATTTTGCCATTTTTAAAGACATTATAGCTAATATTGTTTCCTTAATTTATGTAAAATGAATCATTGAGATCGAACATGCAACGTTTACATGACACAATGTATTGGTTTGTGCAATCTTTTATAGTTGTCATGTTAAATCAGTGACCTCTACCAGTACTGACATCGGTAAGTGATTATTTAAAAAATTCGGCAACAAAATTTCAAATTTGTGTTAGGGTCAGGAAAGTCAAGACAAAGAGGGAAGGTGTCGGAGGGAGAATGTATTATAAGAGATGTCATGGCATTTGTATTATAAGAGATGTCATGGCATTTGTATTACAAGAGATGTCATGTCATTTGTATTACAAGAGATGTCATGACATTTGTATTACAAGAGATGTCATGACATTTGTATTACAAGAGATGTCATGACATTTGTATTACAAGAGATGTCATGACATTTGAATTGTGAAGGGGGACACATAATTTACATGGGCCTAGCCCCGTCCTACTATTAATGAATTAGACCATACATAGGTACATTACTAGTCACTAATGAGGCTTCCGGGTCATATTAAACCATTCCTTCCATGTCACATGTGGTCTCTTTACTATCGGCTATGGTGGGGATGAAATAAGGGCACCACACATAGGATCTAAGTGATACAAATTACATATCAAATCTAATACTAGAAGGTAGAAATCGGCCAGTTACGACTCTTTCCCCACCCCCTCCAGTTGTTCATACTAATACAACAAAAGACGTTTAATCTATATTACTTCATGTACAATCAGCAGTGACAAACTAGTGGTCACTACTAGATTGGAAAAGGGTATCTATATTACTTTATGTTCAATCAGCAGTGACATACTAGTGGTCACTGCAAGATTGGAAATGGTATTAGCAGCTGCAGTATTTCTCTTAATTAGAAAATAAAAAAAAATATGTGGAAGGCAAAATAACTTATTTGTTTTTTTTTACAATTAATTACATATTTTTAAGAATTCCAATTATCCACGTTTAGGAAATGAACTTTTTACACTTAACCTCAGCAACCTTAGGGTCACCAACTAATAAGGTCAGTGGCGATGCGCCAAAGTCTTAACTTAACGACTAAAGGGGCAGTAAAAAAAAGTTTCCCAGTTAAATACTGTCAAAACAATCTGTCACATAGTTTCCCGGTTAAATACTGTCAAAACAATCTGTCACATAGTTTCCCGGTTAAATACTGTCAAAACAATCTGTCACATAGTTTCCCAGTTAAATACTGTCAAAACAATATGTCACATAGTTTCAAAATGTACTTAAGATGTATAGCCGCACTTTCTTTAAGCGCACCTTTGAACTGTCAGCGAACCGTGACCTCACAATTTAATTTTTTTTTTTAAAAAAAAAAAAAGGTCAATTAGATTTTCTTAACGTTATCAGCTTTATTTTTTTTTGCACCGAACGCAGTTAAAAATCCAGCTCTATTATTTGGTAGCATTTATTATATATCGATATGGATAGAGAAAATATGAAGATTTGCGTAATTGGCAGTCCAGTTCCAAGCGAGAATGAATTCGGATCTTTATTAATGACTAGCTAAACCCTGCAAAACACACCATATTTCAACTTTGAGTCTATCATGAGGATGTCAGTTTAATTATAAGAGACAATCTATTTAACGTTATGAGAATATCTTTAAAAAAAAACAACAACAACAAAACACTTA
>JAGDYQ010000053.1:2504138-2515193 GCA_021962125.1 Bulinus truncatus | reverse complement strand
GCATGGTCGTGTGCATGGGCGTCGCTATGAATTTTTCCGGGGGGGGGGCAAAAATTTTCCAGGTGGGGGGGGGGGCAAATAACAAATTTATGACATTTTTTTAAATGTAAGGGGGGAGCAAATGCCGCCCTCTTATATGACATTTTTTTAAATGTAAGGGGAAGCGAATGCCGCCCTTGCCCCCCCCCACCATGAATACGCCCATGGTCGTGTGGTATGTTTGTTCTTCTGTCCACCTGAGGGCCCCTGGTTTGATCTCCGGAGAGGATCAATGTAAATTTTTTTTTTAAGGTCACGGTTCAAGTCCCCTGCTATATCTCCCATGGTACATCCAAGGCCACATGGTGGGGAGGAAAGAAGAGCACTATAAATCCGTTTACTAGAGGTTTATAGGATATAACAGATTTCATCTCATCCTTACAGGGACTTCACACACACACTAATATGTTGTTCTAAGTTTTAAAAAAAAAAATTTATGACAAAAGAACAGAGACATTAAACTGCAAACAAATTGTACGCATTGAGACTTAATTAACCCCATATTTGCAGAATATATATATATATATATATATATATATATATATATATACAAGGCCGTACCCGGGGGGGGGGACTAGGGTGGCTGCTGCCCCCACCCCCAATTAATTCTAAAAATCAAATTTTATTATAAAATATACTTCTTTATCATTGTGTTTCAATTTTTTCTTATATAAAACTCTCCGCACAGCCCCCCCCCAAACAAAATCCTGGGTACGGCCTTGTATATAAATATCTTTGAAAACTACATTCTAAAACAATTGAATTCCTCATTACGCCAGTCAAGAGTGAACCAAAAAAAAAAATTTAAAAAGGACAGTTTTAAAAAAAATTTAATCGGAAAAATCCGTCTGCGATTCGTCAGCTGCACAAGCGTTAACGATGAGAGTTCCGTCCCCTACTTTAGTAATGTCATGCTATCTTCATAAACTGTTACAGTTGTGTGTGTGTGTGTGTTATGGGGGAAGATTAGCGATATATTATTACACGTACACACACACACGTGTATATTATTTTGCTGTTTTGTTTTTGATATCAACATTGATAGGTTAAATTTCGTTACAGTTACATCCACAACACGAGTACATCTTGCAGTCGTCAGCTGAAGATGATCATGGAAGTACTTGTATGTAGTAACCTGAGGGTATTGGATACCATCTCCGGCGAGAATGGAAGGATTATTTTTTTCTGTCATGACGAAGGTTCTCTCAATGTCTCCCGTGGTGCCTCCATGGGCATTGCACTGTATGCCATTGCGGGTATGAAAGAAGAGCACTTCTAAAAATCGCACCGTTAACAGTTAATATAGGATCTAAGAGGCTAACATCTAATCTTTTCAGGGACTTATTAGAATAACATTAAGAGAAAGGGTTAATCTATTACAGCCACGGGGTTTTCAAGCTACATAAACCTGTTGATGGTTAACCTACATATGGAAACGTAAAATATAGTGTTGTATGATGTCACTTGTAAACAACTTATGAAAACAAACAATGTTACATTTTAAATATATACTCTATATGACTTAACGGTGATAAAAATATAAAAAAAGTTATAAATCTTATGAATACCCTTGCTGGTCAAATGATAAAAAGTCAACCTGTTTCTGAATCTTATCATACATTAGATTGTGCGGCTAGTACAATGGGCGTGCAATGGACGGACAATGGGCGTACAGGGGACGTACAATGAGCCTACAAGATGCGTACAACGGGCGTACAATGGGCCTACAATGGACTACATGGGGCGTACACGGGCGTACAAGGGGCATACCATGGACGTATAAGGGGCGTACAAGGGACGTACAATGGACCTACAAGGGGAGTACAAGGGTCCTTCAATGGGCGTTCAAGGGGCGTACAAGTGGCGTAAAGGGGCGTACAAGGGACTACAATGGATGTACAATGGACCTACAAGGGGAGTACAATGGGCCTATAATGGACGTACAAGGGGCGTACAAGGGCGTACAATGGGCATATAAGGGGCGTACAATGTGCGTACAAGGGGCGTACAATGGGCATACAATGGGCGTACAATGGACGTAAGCAATACTTTTTAATTAACCGACGATTGTGCATATTTCAAGGGAAATTTATTCTCAAGTTAACTAGATTAAAAATGTGTCTGGTGTCTGGTGTCATGTGTCTGTTGTCATGTGTCTGGTGTGTGGTGTCATGTGTTTGCGCTGGGTCAGTATTTCTCTTAAACTGCAGTTAAAATTGTATGCTGTGTGAAAATAACAGTGTTTTATCCCCATTAACTTCAGGATACATAAACTGTACTTGAGAAATAAACTTACAAGGGGGAGTAATAAAATGTTTGTTTATTCCTGGTGAGGTTTTTTTTCCACTTTTCAATTGTAGATAAACGCAAAATATGTCATCTCATGTTAAAAATATCATTGGACAACCCCACTTGTGGTCCCCCAACATGAAAGGCTGATAGGGGCTGTAAGCTAGGGTACCCAAGGATTAAGGCATGCGCATGATGGTCACACAAAGTCAAACATAAGACGGGGGCTCTCGAAAAAGAAAAGTAAAGATGGGGGCTTTCTCGCAGAGTGTTGCGCAAATCTCGACACCAACGCCGTATTGGCTATAACGGCTACGGAGCTGCATGTCGTAAATCGCCTGTAGTCAAATGACGTCATATATATATATATATATATAGGTACTTGACTTAGCTAGGATTAAACAAGGAGACTTGATCAATGCCAGATACACACCTCCCAGTCACATCACCAACCAATCTGTGGATCTGGCAGATACCTGCTTTCTTCACTAGCAGCTCTGCAGTTATTAAGTGCCAATCTAAATCGTACCAGAGGGTCATGCCCTGAAATAAAAAAAAATGTATTTGGATTCTTCTAAACCCCTCAAAAGAATGAAATAGATAAATCCCAATTAAAACTAAGCACCAATTTACACGAGAACCACATTGCAAGTGCCCAGCTGAGCCCACCACACGCTAAGACGGTCCTGACCCGTAGTTCTGGATTCGGATGATTACTCAGTAGGAAAAAATACTCTGCAAAAGAAAAATGGACTTACCTTGTAGGTTGAAAACTACATGATGTACAGTAGCGTAGTGAGCATAACTCGCGCCCGGGGCACAATACCTTTTTTTAGCCCCCCCCCCATTCGAAAACCATATAATACTATATGTAAAATATACCATTTGGCGCCCCTTTGCATGACCCCCCCTTTCCCACCCATCACTACGCCACTGATGATGCATACAATGGTTAATGACTATATAATGACCTACGGATAAAAAATAAAGACTCACCTGCTGCAGCTGTATTAATACTGAGAGAGTTTAACGTTTGCTAATTTAGTTTTTCCCCTGAAGGCTACATACATAATGATGGTCACGACTACATCAAATATAGCTAGCGAGTTCCTTGTTTATTTATAGTTATTATAAGCCACAGCTAACAGAAGAATCTACTCCTATACCTTTACCATTAGATTTATTTCAAATAGCATTATATATATATACAAGCTGTACCCTGCAAAAACCTTTGCATACAGTTATATCCCCTTAGGTTTGATGGGTATGCTAGGTTATTTTCGGTTTCGGGCAGATCCGATTTTTTCATGATTGTATTTTAAACTGGAATACTGTTGTATAAATTCTTAACTTTCGATTTAACGCAGAGCCGAAATCGCTTATATATATATTTTTTATTAATGATTTTTATTTTATCATGTATCATATTTCCGCAAACAAAGTGAATGAATCATTCTCATAAACGCGTTTCAATGACACCACCATTTAATTTTTTCTAATCAATAGAGCGAGATTTATGAACTAATGATATCAATATAAATTGTTTATCTGTTATGCCCTTGCCTATTAAAAGAATTTCAAATGTAATTCTATTCCCGGAAATTTTTTTTTGGTGTCTGAAGGATCTTATTGCAGTAAACATAACATAATGAATCGTTCAATGGTACGACACATTATGATTTTAGTAGGCCAAATTTCTGTTTATTAATGGAGCAGTTGCGGGTGCATTTGAGGAGGGGGCATTCCAGGGCCCCCCGCGGCTGATGGAAGCCCCGCGATTATTAAAGTTTGTCTTCCAACAAAAAAACTAAACGTTTATTTCAGGCCCTCATATTTAACTTTCACCCTAGGCCCTGCAAATGACATACCCCCTAGGCCCTACACTTGACATTTGTCCTAGGCCCTGCTAACGACACCATCCCTAGGCCCTACACTTGACATTTGTCCTAGACCCCGCTTACTATTAGGGCTGTTTTTGAAACAGCGATTTAAATAACAATTTTATTGGCAACATAAAATGTTTAGCTGTTATATATATATATATATATATATATATATATATATATATATATATATATATATCCTAGTTTGTCTGTCCTTTCGGCTGGGCGTTGTGCTAACCACACAATCCCTTCATATGACGAGGTTATAGAAACAGATGAATTCTACACTTCATCCGCCCCGATGGCCCGTTAGGGCTAAGGGAACTTGTCTGTCCTTTAAGCAGATTTCAAATTACAGTACCTATGAACGTAACTGTAAATACTGTGTGTGTGCTATATCATATTATCGGAAACATAGATCGCACTTTTGAACAAAATATGCGCGACCCATTTTTATTTTTAGCTTCTTATCAACGGAGCAAGATATTTGAACAAATGGTTATCTATATAACATGTTTCTTTGTTATGTCCCCGTTTAAAGCGACTAGATCCTGGTTTGGTCTCTCTATATGAGTGTGTACAACCTGAATTATTTATTTACAGCTTAATGGTAACACGATTAAATGTGGGGGGATTGGTCTGCTGAATAACACTGAACTTTTGTTCCAACGGTGAACTTTTGTGCTAAAAAAGATTTTTTTTCTGCATGGTTTTAAAAAAAAAGACAAAATGTCCGGAGTTAACTTGCTGCAGGAAAGGTAATCTTATTGAAAATAAAATGGCTATGCCGTATGATCGGTATTTCAATATACGCCTACACATATAATTACATTCCCGAAAAGGAAGTATTTTGGCCCTTACATATTTACTTCTTTGACTGCCTGTGGCTGAGCCGTTCTCAGGTTTTGAGGAGCCCTAGACATAGTTGGTCCCGTATGAATCCATATGAATACACGATGTCCAATAATGCATTATAATTCACTAGTTAAATGATGTATATGATATTATTTTATGATTATATCATATTTACCGTATTGGGATGTGGTGGTATGATTCACACTCACTAACCAGACATTTCATCTGTCCTAATATAAGCATTGCACTAAATAAAAAAAAATATGTTTCAACTTTACATTCTAAAAAATATCACTGTAAAAGACGTTCATATAACCTACAGTATTGTTGCAGTCTAAATTAGATGAGCATATAACCTACAGTATTGTTACAGTCTGAGTTAGATGAGCATATAACCTATAGTATTGTTGCCTCTGATTTAGATAAACATATAACCAAAAGTACTGTTGCAGTGTGAGGTAGATGAGCATATAACCTATAGTATTGTTGCCTCTGATTTAGATAAACATATAACCAAAAGTACTGTTGCAGTGTGAGGTAGATGAGCATATAACCTATAGTATTGTTGCAGTATGAGGTAGATGAGCATATAACTTATAGTATTGTTGCCTCTGATTTAGATAAACATATAACCAAAAGTACTGTTGCAGTGTGAGGTAGATGAGCATATAACCTATAGTATTGTTGCAGTATGAGGTAGATAAACATATAACCAAAAGTATTGTTGCAGTATGAGGTAGATGAGCATATAACCTATAGTATTGTTGCAGTATGAGGTAGATAAACATATAACCAAAAGTACTGTTGCAGTGTGAGGTAGATGAGCGATTATAGAGACTGTTGTTGTAACATTCATTCACATCATTATTGCATGTAGAGCATTTAATATTAATTGTTAAACCAATTTTTCTTGACATTTTTATAAAGAATAAATCTTTAGTGTATATAAATACCCATTTATTAAAAGGAAAACAGTATTTCTAAGTATTCTGTATTTTGATTCGGGCGGTAGCGATTCGCACGAACCAGCTACCCCAGGCATCACCGATTCGGTCACTCTTCATGAAAATAGAAATACAGTTCTAAGATTTCTACACTTCGTCTGCCCCGATGGCCCATTTAGGGCTAAGGGGAACTTTGTTAGCTACGCCAACCTTGTCAAAACTGCAGAAACGCTCATGTCATATGGTCAACAGACACTGTCAGCAAACCACTATTCACTGCGCAGTCATACTGCGGCTACTAATCTCTGTCACGGCTGGAATAACTTATAACTTATAAAAAAGTCTTTATCATTTATTTCAGAATGCATATAAGGGCTACTGCTCAGATGATGTGATGATACGCCACTGGTACAAATGATATGATGATATGCCCCTGATAAAAATTGAAATGGTGATACGGCATATATATATATACAAATGAAATGATTTCCCCCCCCCCCGTGGATGCTAATGATACAATGATACGCCACTGATATAAAAGAAACGGTGATACGCCACTGATATAAATGAAACGGTGATACGCCTCTGATATAAATGATGTGAAGAAACGCCACTGACTAGAATCGTTATCTCCACTCTGTACTTCCCGTGTTGTATTCAGGTCACCGTGACCTCGTTCTAGATCTAAATAAATAAACAAACAGGAAGGGCAAAAAGTTTTTAAAAAAATGAAATCTTAAAATATTTCCCCCCACGGTCCGAGGTAATAAAAAGTGAAGGGGGTGAATCTCCCTGATATCAAAGTCAGAAAACTTCAGAAAAAAATATTTTAAAGTAATAAAATGACACTTATCTTAAGTGGTGTAGCGAGCTTATCTCGCGCCCGGGGCACAATACCTTTTTAGCGTCCCCCACCCAATTCGAAAACCATATAATATGATATATAAAATATTCCATTTGAACCCCCTTCGCGAGATGTGCCAGGGGCATAATGCCCCCCACCTTGCCCACCCTTCGCTACGCCATTGCTTATCTTGCTTATCTTTTCAGCTGGACGGCTTAAAACGAATAAGTCCGTTGCTTAGACGACAACATTCTAAAAGGGAACTTAAAGACAACCAAATCCAATAACGATAATGGTTATTTGCATCCGAGAGTATTTAACAGTGTTTACCTTCTTACAGTTACACAAAAAAATAATAAAACCTAGCGCTTGACAAAAAAGTTGAAAATTAAATGAACAACATATGTTTACTTTTTTTATTGGTTGGTCAATACCCATCGTTGTTCTTTTTTTTTTACTATAAATTAATCAGCTTTTTATAAATTTAGTACGACGTGACGAGCATTCGCCATTAAGGCATTTTGGGTTTGGAAGATAATTACATTAATAAACAAACACACATAAAGTATTTTAAAAAAAAAAACAGTATTAATTATGAAAATATTTTTAATTATCATTATATGTTAAAAATAAACACACATGTATACAAAGTCAACGTATAAATTTTAAATTTTTTTACTTAAACTTTTAACTTAAAAAGAAAAAGCAGTCGAAGCAACACCAGAAGTCAATTGAAACTGCCCCGGAAATGTGGGTAAACCGGAAATGTGGGTAAACCGGAAATGTGGGTAAACCGTGAATCTGGGAACACTTTTTGGGGGCTTTCTTTAAGCACTTTCTAAGTGAAACTTTGTGCACAAGCCAGCCCCGTAGCGTGAAAATTCCACAGCAGGGGGCCAGGCAATAACAGGGGGGGGGCAGGTAAAACATTTTACTAAGTAAAATAAGCAGAGGGGGGCAGACGAAACGCAGTGGGGGCCCGGCCCACCTGCCCCCCCCAGCCCCCGCACGCTACGGGCTTGGCGCAAGCACGTACCTGGTCCAATGTAAACAATATTACAAGGGAGCCAAGTTGTAGTCACTTCAGATTATGATTCTTCTGATTTTGCTAAACACATAAATAGAAAAAACATTTTTTTTTTACAAACTATAGCTTTTTTCTTTGTACAAATAAATCTCAAGCAATAAGTCTCTTTTGAAAACACACATTTTTGAAATAAGAGTAAAGGTCAATATATGAGGGAAACCTTTTATGATATTCCGGTAATATCTGTGAAACCTATTAGGAAATAAATACCCGTAATATATGTACATAAAAAACTGAAATTCTGAACGGTAAACAAACGAAGTAATCGATATTCGAACGTTCGTTTAACTAAGTTACATTGCATGCTTGAGCCATTTATTTATTCTATATAAGTATGTACATACGATTTCAATGCGAAATGATACAATTTACTTTATAAAAATAAACGAATGGTGTTTTTACCAAAATATCACAGTTTCTATGTCAGTGGCGCTTCTAAAAAAAACATGGAGTGGGTGGGTGAGACTCCAGTGAAACGTTTGATTGGGTTTACCCGTTGGAATAAACAAATGACGTTGTTTTTTTTTCTTTTTAACTTGGCGCCACGGGGGGGGGGGATGGCGGGGGGGGGGCATTTGTGGCCAGAATTGACATAAGGAGTCTTTGGTTTCTGAACAGTTTCACCTTCACAACATGTCCTTATGGTTTTGTGTGCTTTTTCTTTACACGTTTGAGTACAAATGGTAATCATTGTCTTCACTAATATCAAATGACTCTTTGTTATTACTATCTGACTCTTTGTAATCGTCTGAATCTTTGTTGTCATAATCTGACACTTTGTTACTACTATCTGACTCTTTGTAATCGTCTGAATCTTTGTTCTCGTAATCTGACTTTTTGGTATCATAATCTGACTCTTTGGTATCACCGTCTGGCTCTTCGTTATCATCATAATCCGAAGCATTTTTCTCTAACTCAAAATATATACTGTCCTGTCTACTACCCACGTCGGATAGGTCGGGTAGGTTGTTCTGAATGAGTCCGTTAGGGAAATTATTATACAAACTCGGACTGGTTGCTATGTTTGCACCAGGGTTGGTCTTCCATGGATGAATGGTCTTTGATTCAGACTCATGTCCTGAAGACGAACTCTCGCTATCAGTGGGCGAGATGTCCTCATAGACTCGTTCATTGTCAGGACTCAGCGAGACACGGTGTGTGATGAGATTGTCTTTCACCTGTCTGTTTAGCCCAACAGTTGTGTCAGGAGAGCCGCTGATGTTTGTGCCACGTGAGTCTTTCTTGTTTCTCTTTGGCGTCTTTTTGATGTTGGCGTCACCATTCTTGTGGATGTTTTTACAATGCGTGGTGTTGTTGATGATGTTCCCGTCAGTCGTGTTGTCATGTGACGTGGCCCAGTGTGGAGGCTGACCTGGCGGCTTATGTGACAACGCCTCTGTCACAATCTCGTAGGTCAGCCCATCCCCAACATCATCATGCACAGCGTCGACTCCGGGTAATTCAACCGAAACTATGTCGCGAAATCCACCGTTTGAAAACTGTTTCTGCGGACTCAGTTTGTCGTCATTCAACAGGTAAGACTTGGGTAAAGGGATCACGGGCTTCTCCAGCGACCTCTGCTGACGTCTTCTCCACAAAATGAGCACCACCAGAGCCACAATTATCATCGTGAGCCCGATACTCACACCCACGGCGACGCCGATGATGGTATTAGAACTGGTCCCATCTTCATTCGGGTAGTCGACTGCACTCGAATAGGAAAGAATCGGATTACTTCCTGGAGCATACGTTGACGGATTAAAAGCTCCTGCGTCACATTGGCACTTTCCGTCACTAAACAAAAGACATTGCATGGTCTGTCGATCATTTCCAGAGAGACTAATCATGAAGCTGCAACCGGAATAGGAAAAATTGCTGCATAAGTATCTGTCACACGGGCTGGATGGACAGTATGGACGCTTACAGCTAATCATGTCCCCACCCTTCTTATCACAGAGGATGTTTATTTGCTCCGGATGAGTGTGTTGGTTATCAACTGTTGGTTCAGTTGACCCAGCATGAACTATCGTACACGTTGATTCCTCGTTGGTACAAAAGCATTCAGGCTGCCTATTGAAACACATAAAAAACAACACTGTATTTAGCCTGCTTCACAGGCCTTAATAAATTCAGGAAATAATTGTTATATAATGATTTCAAACTAAAAATTAAGTATCTGATAACAAAGTGGTGTGTTATTAAACATTTTTTAACTGTATATTCAACTAATAAATATTGCTACTTCTAGCATATTGATTTTTTATTTTAAAACAATGACTTAGAATTTTGATTAATCATTATATTGATTTTCGTATTGACTCAGTGTTTTCCAATCAATTAATTTTTTTTCTTTAAATTTGAATTAGCGTATTGATCGTGTTACAAAGGATAAATGACAGTAATCAAACGCAGGACAGTCCTTATTGTACAGGGGCGTTGCATTCTTTCGAATAAACAAGCAGTGTCGGATAAAAGGTAACGTTTTAATAGTGAGCACAGTCTGTGTGGTGAAGATCACGAGCTCAAACCTTACGTCTACATATCTCCAGGCCCGTAGCGTGTGGGAGGGGGCAGGAAGGTCGGTCCCCCTGCGTTTTATCTGCCCCCCTGCTTATTTGTTCTACTTAGTAAAATGTATTACCTGCCCCCCTGCTATTGCGTGGCCCTTGATGTATAGACCTGCCCCCCTTTCACAATACGGATGACATATACAACTATGAAGGTATACTGTGTTGGCTACTTCTTTCCAGCAATACATGGAAGAGTATTTAGCTGGGTGCCAGTGTGGATCCGGAATGCAATGAAAGTTTCATTTATGCATTCAACCAACTGCTCAAGGGGGGCGAGTTAATATCGGCTGTGTGCGGACACAGCTTTGGGATAACACCTATATACGACAGGGAATAGGCGTGAGTGTTGCCTGTCATAACTATTAGAGAAAAAATGTATTGATGTTTTTGTTGGTACCTTGTAGGACTGAAACAATTTAATGTATACATCTATACATATGACCATCAGTTATGCTTACAACAGATAAGATATAGTTATAAATAGAAAGTTGAAAATATATGTATATTTGAAAAACATAGCAATGTTTATCATGAGAGATTATGC
>JAGDYQ010000053.1:2393612-2503638 GCA_021962125.1 Bulinus truncatus | reverse complement strand
GAATGTACTAATAGGTTTTTTAAATGTCTGTATGTGAATGTATATGGCTTTCTGATGGAACAGCTCTTATTTATCTATCTATCTATCTATCTATCTATCTATCTATCTATCTATCTATCTATCTATCTATCTATCTATCTATCTATCTATCTAACTATCTATCTATCTATCTATCTATCTATCTGCTCTGTCTGTCTGTCTATCTATTTATCTTGTCTTTGTCTTATTATCTATCTGTCTTTCTGTATGCCTTTCTATGTGTTTGTATCATCTCTCTGGGTATCTGTCTGTCAGTCTACATCTGTCTGTCTGTCGAGTCAATAATTCTTGGTCTGCATTTCTTATATATATCTGATTTGAAAACTTGTTTCGTTTTTAAAAGCATCGTTCGTGAGCCGAGACAACCAATTGTTCTATAATGATGCTCGTAACTCGAAATTTCACTTTATTTCCAGTATTCTGTTTTTAAGGGTTCTGTTGCTTCGTTAAACAATTCGTTTGAATTGTTGTCGTAACTCAGCTGCATGACTCTGTGTGTTACTGGAGGTCATTGGACGGGTGGCAGACACAATTTACAGCTGGTGTCAGTCCAACTTGAAAACATCTTGACACTTCTTATAAAAGGCAGTGCTGGCATAAATCAATAGGGACAAGGTTACAAACCGAAGTACATCCACAAAAAAGATAATGCCATTCGTAATGTGTTTTGTTTCAGATATGTTTTAAAAAACATTTTTTTATATATCACGTTAACATATAGAACATGTCATTTGAATTTAATCCAATTAAAATTTCATTCAATAAAAAAATTGTCAAGGGAAGTAATTCAGAAAGTATTTTATGTATTTTATTTTACATTCGCTGAGTTACCTTCCCTTTTCCCGGTTTAATATAGATATATTTAGTAGATATATAGTTTTTCGTCCATAAAGTTAAAAATGGTTGAATAATACCATAGCAATGAGCAGTATTAAGCTTTGATACAGTTTACCTTGTTGTGAAGAGGATTAAACTATTAAAGTATTAAAACTACAATAATCCTGACAGGCCAGATGTCATTACCATTAAAGTAGGGCAATCTGGATACAAAATTAGGCTTCATGTACTAACCAACTCTACATTTTATTTTCAAGGGCGTTTCAATTGGAGGAGGGGGTGACAAACTAATACTATTATAATAATTGATATTGTAATAAATTAGGTCATAGATGGAAAGTCTGTTTCCTTGTTATCATTGGAAAAAAAATAGTATGAAATTTAAGAAACAATATAAATTGTAATATTAGAATATGTAATATTTATATGTTTTATTTTGATCATAGTTTCAACTATTAGGCCGAAGGTGTCAAGGGCGTCGTAAAAGGAGGTGCTACTTATCTGAAAAAGTGGGTTCCCTTAAATTCTAAGCCCCCCCCCCTTGCAAATTAATAATAACTATTTTATTCTTATTGTGCCCCAAAGCACTGGTTTGCTCAGGGTCCATTACATTTTTAAGACAGTCCATTAAAGCAAATAATAATACGTATTCAACTGTACTCTGTGTTATTATTGAATTATCAGTCGCCGAATTGAAGAAGATATCACCGGTACATAAAATTATGACTTCGTGAGCTCTAAGGAACCATTTATGGCCACAGTGAAAAGGGTCAGTTTAGACCACATGTAATCCCATAATGCCCTTTGAAAAAACAAACTATGAAGTGGAGTGCACTGGAAGAGTTGCTGTACTAGAAAAGCTGGACAGTCATCATGAAAGAATGGACAGGTCAGGTATAAAAAAGTAGTGACCTTACTGGAAGTCACGTGACGAAAGGAAGAGTGTAAAGACCTGTCCACCACAGATTCCTCGAAATCTAAGTTAACAAAATATGAAAACTAAGTTTATAAAACTCAAAATCTAAGTTAACAAAACTCGAAATCTAAGTTAACAAAACTCGAGATCTAAGTTAACAAAACTTGTTCAGGGGAAAATAATTATGAATACAATAACATTAAATCTCATAACAAAGTCTGACAATCATTTCAAAATCACACATTTTGTTCGGTAAACCACAAAGTCATCCAATCCATGTAGAGTTCAGGTATCAACTTCTGTTGTCTTCATCGGTGGACGAACTAGACCTCTGAGAAACATCACAGTCTTTCTCAAGTTCGAAGTAAATATGTTTTGGTCTGGCTAAACTAGTCGCTGGCTGAAAACCGCCTGGTAGCAGAAAACCGCCAACGGGCGTCCGATCCGTCAGACTGGCTAAACTGGCAGGAACGTTTTCAAAAAGTGTGCCGTATTTGAAATTCACGTAGCCAGATTTTTGAACACTGTCGCCAAGAAATTGTGCGCTGATCATTTCATTGCTGTAAAACTCGTCCCTAACGATCGTCACTGATGACGGAGAATAAAGGTGTGTAATCGAGTATGGCTTAAGTCTCGTTTTAGCCACACTAGTACCGTCCCTTGAATAAGTCAACTTGTTATAAGGGTTGGTTAACACGCGCACGGTTTCATTGAGTCTGGAATAAGCGTTGGCTGTTTTGGGAGCCTTCTCCCCAACCGTGGCGTACAGGGCAACGGCGGCTGGGTGGAGATGAGGCTGATGACCCGACTGACCAGAAGCTAAACTGTTCGCTGCTGCTGCGGTGTCCACCTGAAACGATGAGTCGTAATTGTCGTAAAATATGTCCTTTGGGCCGCTGCCTGCTTTAGCGTAAACCAAACCGTCACTAGGATTTGACAACACTGAAAAACAGTTATCGAACATGGACGAGATTTCCGATACCGCATCCCATTTCATCGTTGCGGCATTGTCGTCGCACATGACGTTTGCTGTTATCCTCCCCATGTTCGCACCATCCTTTCCTCTGTCAGGATCGGCGTAGCTAATGAACGTGTTGTCGTTAATATCTAACTGAAATCCATTATTTACAACTCCCAGGTTTCCCCTCGCATCTGGTGCTGCTTTCCGATTGGCTATAAGCCTATCACGTGGAGAATTCATGGGCGGGGTCTCGGGGTGGAAATCCGCAAGTGAGGAACCATCCGCCTCTGACAACGAGGCCGGAACCCCTCCCTGTCTGCCGAGCGTTAAGTTAACCTGCAGTGTCGTGTTGGGGTCTGATATCACGGAGAGCGGGGACGATTTCAATTTCGATTGGTACTTTCTCCGTTTCCGGCAAACGATGACACCCGCGATGATAATCCCAAGAATGACCAGCACTATCCCTATTATCACAGTTATCATTATCACAATTTTCCCTTCTTCCTTTACGCCCCTGCTGGGATTGCGCAAAGATGTGCGGGCTGTGCGTAGCGCCGTGGTCGTCTGCCTGGCATTCGCATTATAATAACTGTACGCGTCACTTTTCGCACTGAAGGGAGTGGTCGATTTCGAGGGCTCAGTCGTTGCATGCGTTATTTTCGTTGTTCGGAGCACGGGGTTCGCTCCAATCACTGATTTCGAAACAGAGCTTGAATTTTCGCATTCCTGGCTGCACTGCGAAAATCCAACGAATCTGTTGTCGATTTTCTGTCGGATTCTCCCTGGGTACAACCAGTAAACGCCAGCGAAACCTGCGTCGCAGGGGTCTCCGCGAATAAGGCGAAAAGATTCGCACAGCTCCAGATTGTCGCACAGGTTCTCGGTGTGCTTCAATCGTATGCAGCCAATCATCTGGTCGTCGTTGAACGAGGTCGGGATGGAACAAACGAAGTTTTTGGAGTAGACCTGCTGTTGAGATCTGTTGGCGAAGCTGGGGAATCTGGACACGCTGACCATTCGCGTGATGTAGGTGAAGGCCAGGTCTCTCTCCAGCAGGACCGAACAGCTCTGGTCCTGATTGTCGCACAGACATGAGTAGAACCTGTAGACGAAAGATTGAGTTATTTTTAATATCTATCTATCTATCTATCTATCTATCTATCTATCTATCTATCTATCTATCTATCTATCTATCTATCTATCTATCTATCTATCTATCTATCTATCTATCTATCTATCTATCTATCTATCTATCTATCTATCTATCTATCTATCTGTCTGTCTATCTATCTATCTATCTATCTATCTATCTATCTATCTATCTGTCTGTCTGTCTATCTATCTATCTATCTCTCTGACATATCTTTCTATTCATCTAACTTATCTTTCTATCTATCAAACTATCTATTTGGCTATATCTATCTATCTATCTATCTATCTATCTATCTATCTATCTATCTATCTATCTATCTATCTATCTATCTATCTATCTATCTATCTATCTATCTATTACACTATCTATTCCCGAGAATTAAATGGATCTATATATTCATCGTTTATTTATCATGAACTCATCATCTATCTATATCTCATTTTTATATAATCTATTTCTAAATGGAGAGATAGCATCTCCAAATAATGAACAAAACAAAGACCAATAGATTTGTAAAACAATAGACAGCACTTCAGACAGACATACTGTCATACGATAAATAATAATCATGAGTAATAGATAGAAAGATAGATAGATAGACAGATAGATAGATAGATAGATAGATAGATAGATAGATAGATAGATAGATAGATAGATAGATAGATAGATAGATAGATAGATAGGCACACTCGCAGACTAATTGATTGATAGTCATGGAGATAGGCACACCGGGGGATATATAGTGACAGAGGGACTTTCAGAATAGATGTACTGTTTGGTAAATAAAAGCAAAGACAACAGATCAGGTGACCCGAAGGCATTTGTCACATTAATTAGCCATAGGCGACGGTCACAGATGTACAGATGTGATGGGAGCATGACAAACCATAACCTTTCCTGCACCCATCTCGCGGCCTCCCCCCCCCCCATCTTTCAACTTTTTTTTTTTGCACCAATAGACCTTTGCTGACACTATTTATAGATCACACTTACTGACTTAACATTTCCATTGAGAAATCAATGCTGTACAGATCGTTCATCTGCAGAGTGAAAACACCTTCAGGCCGGACAAGGTGGACACTGACCAGATGTATGACCATCAACAGTCTCCATGGAAACAAAGATGTCCTCATAATGTGGGCTTTTTGTTGTTTTTTTTTTCCTTTACGTCTTTTGGAATGATAGAAAAGAAAAGATGAAACAAGATTTCTTACCTAGCATACATGCCACATCTTTTTAAACTAATAAAGTTGAACAAGTTTTGAAAGAGAATTTAAGATTACATTTTAAACATGTTACCTATACCCAAGGCCGTAATAAAAATAAAAATGTTATTGCTGATAGTAACTCATAAAAAATGGACAAATATTTGCCTTTAAAAACTTGGAACAGCCCTCCTCCCCCCTAAAAAAAAACACAAAAATTAAAAACGAAATCCTGGGTATGGTACTGCATATACCATTAGAGCATCGTACCAAAAAAGACAACAACAACAGCTAAGCAGTTTATTTAAAAAAAAATTAAGTATTTTTAGACTTTTTAAAAGAAAAATATTTAGCAGCATTTGTTGATTTAAGGAGTATATTATAAAGATGGTATAATTGTTTCATTGTATTAAGAAATAATAATTTTTTTTTTTTAAATTGATAATTATTTGACTATTTGAGACGTTGCAAAATTAATAGTTGGCAACAAACCTTTGATGTCTGGTAGGTTGGATTCACTGGTTAATTTGTATCCATCGATCGGTCCACTTCAATTGAACATATGTCTGCCAATTTAATCTAAGAAATCTGGTGACTTCACTTAAACAACTTGATCTTTGGGTATTTCTCCACACGAGTCTAGTTCACACACACAGTGTGTAGTCCGACATGAATAGTTGTGTTGACCTGACGTTTTTTATTTTTTTGAGTCAATTACCTTCCTTCACTTTGAACTGGACATTCATCACCTCACTTACCTACACAAAAAGTTACTAAAGGCTCAGTCTACTGAAGACCATGGGGGAGGTAAAAAAAAAAACAATCCGTAGTACGTGACTTTACAGTGGACACTCGCCAGGTGAATGGTGAAAAAGTCAATTGACCCCCCCAATCCCCCCAATCCCCCCACCCCCTACTGTGTGGGGGAGGGAGAAAGACCCAGTCGTTAAGTCTGGTGGAGTTAGTCAATGAAAGATAAACAACATGAAGTGAGGTGGGACTGTGATCGGAGAGGGACAGAGGATGTGGGGGGGGGGGGAGGAAAATGCGGAGGGGGGGGGAAGGGGGAGGTGGGGCTAAGAGCTCATTTACAGTGAACTTCCGTGACTTAAGTAAGTCATTAAGATGTTTGATTGACTGTTTTGTAGCTTGATAATACAGTTAAGTTTGACTTTTACCATTGGCAGATCATTTATGGAAGAGAAAACTAAGTTAGAGTGGCCATGAGTGAATGAGGGAGGAGTGTTATCGACCAATCACAGTGAGATTCAAAGTTAGTCATTAAAAATAGAATTCAGAGGCGTACCTAGGGTGGGGGGAGGGGGTCTAAATTCAAATCTCCTTGGGCCCCAGCTTGAGGTGGGCACCCAAACATTTTGTTTACATTAAATATTAAATACATTATCTTATTTTAAGGTCGAATGTCGAAATGCAGCCCCCCCCCAAAGAGGCCAGCCTGCCCCCCGACCCCCGAATCACTAGGTTTGGCACGGTCGGAATAAGTATGTTGTTGTTACTCTTTGTCTGGCTTTACCTGTAGCTAATCGTTCATTCAAATGACTGAAATCTAGAAGAATCGTACTTATCGATAAGCAAATTAGTAAACTTCCTAGGGCCTCCACTAATAATGGGCCCCGCTTCCTGTACTAAATCTTATGAAATCTGATGCCAATGGTATCCCAACATTAACTTTTGTCTAGGGGGCCCAAAATATCTCTTAACCGTTGCCTAGTGCCCAAAAAACACCTAAGAATGGCCGTTATTAGAGCAATATTTCAGAAAATATGTTAACATAATTTGCAAGACTAAAACAAGCCTTAGGTGGGCAAGGTTTAGACCCGTTGGCGTTTACCGTGAAAGTCTTTAAAAGCCAGGGGTCGGTTAGGGTCATTTATTGTTGACTTTGAAGACTGCAGCGTAAGCTAGTGTCCACTCGTGGTCAGTCAGTGGTGAATATTTTCTAAAAAAATATGGTAGGGACTACCAATAGGTAAAAGCTGAACATCTCTGTGTGATAATATGTAACTTACTTATTGTTGTACTTTTATAAGAAAGAATAAATACTTCGTAAAGTAGTAAAAAAAAAAAATATTACCGTATTTGCATTCCACCCTCGACAACCAGAAGTGAAATGTGCAGCCAACCGGCAAGAGTGACGTCATTAGTTTAGTTAACTTCATAAAAAATAAACTTGTCAAAATAACTTACCCCGAAAAGTGTGCGTTATTAAGTTCCCTGGTACCAGTGTAAAGTGATGTATTATTATTTATAAACACGCCCAACCGTTTCATGTAAACATAGTCATCTTAATAGAATTATGAGGCACTTCCCCGATAAACAGCGTAATGAGGTCATCTCCTATTGACAGCGTAATGCGGCCCTCTCCTATTGCCAGCGTAATGAGGGCCTCTCCTATTGCCAGCGTAATGAGGCCCTCTCCTATTGCCAGCGTAATGCGGCCCTCTCCTATTACCAGCGTAATGTGGCCCTCTCCTATTGCCAGCGTAATGAGGCCCTCTCCTATTACCAGCGTAATGTGGCCCTCTCCTATTGCCAGCTTAATGTGGCCCTCTCCTATTGCCAGCGTAATGTGGCCCTCTCCTATTGACAGCGTAATGTGGCCCTCTCCTATTGCCAGCGTAATGAGGCCCTCTCCTATTGACAGCGTAATGTGGCCCTCTCCTATTTACAGCGTAATGAGGCCCTCCTATTGAAGGCGAAATGAGGCCCTCTCCCAATAATAGCGTAATCTGCCGCCCCCCCCCCTCTAACGGTATTATGAGGCACACCCCCATTAAGAGCGTTATAATTAATTTTATTTAGCGCCATAAATGGTCCCAATAGCAAAACCTGCCGTAAGCGCAAGTATTCCAGTTTTAAAATAAAATACACATATTGTACATCACTATCGTTTGAAAATGAAAATAATATTAATGCTTTACGTCGTGAATTCGCTGCTCAATGCATATGACCTCAATGTTCAGAAATACGATTCTCGTCTCAGCTTATGTTGAGGACCCCTATGAGGGTGCCCTTGGCTTGTTGCTAAGAGTATGAGGGCTGACTCAATGATGACTCGTATTTGTATTTGTGTTTCTACCACACACAGTCTCACCAGCAATTAAACGTAAAACAAGGGACGATGATCAATTCAACAAGTCGTGTGTACAACACCAAAAGATATTTATTTATACAAAGGCACCAGTCCGTAACAGGGATCTGGTGACTTATCATAAGCAAAGATAATTCAAACTGCAGCGAAATAATCCAATATAAAATGAATAAGGGGAACAATGACGTTATCACTAGTTAACTCTCTCTCTCTCTCTATTTCCTTCTCACTTCTCTCAAACAGAGACACATCAATCGACTCGCTATCACTCAGTCCAATTGCGACTAGCTCCGATCCGGCTCACCGGTCGAATGTCTATAAATCTATCTTACATTATTGAAACACTTTCTTCCACGTGACCCCTAGCCAATCAATTATAATATCTGTTTCTTTCAAATCAGGGGGTGGAGCCTAGATGGGGAGGGGGGAGAAGTACGTCATACCGACAAAGACAGGAGTAACTGGACATCCATCCCTTTGTCGGCAGTTGACCAGGGCCGAGTGGTCAGGGAGAATCCCGCGAGGAATGTAACGTGTTTCTGTCAACCGCTGCCCCGTTCACCGAGAAGAGTTATTCTTCCCCGTTCCGCTGACCACCTGGCCGATGACGCAATTACGGGGGTGGGGTAAAAAGGGTGGGGAACTTGAGAACGGGAACGTATATTACTATACATGGTATATTAGGTTCCATGACAATTCCCCACATCAGTCAATTCCCCACATTCCCAACTCCCCACAATTACAATTCCCCACATCACAATTCCCCACATTGCAATTCCCCAAATTCACAATTCCCCACGTCCACAACTCCCCACATTGGGATAATATGGAGTGCACTGAATTAATAATATAATGAAGGAATTCTGAAATGCAAATAGTAGTAATTAATCTCCAAAAGTTTTATTTCAAGACAATTTATTGAAATGCATTACTGATTACAAAATACAAGTAACTGATATACACAAATGAACAAATGAGTTTAATACAAAATATGCTTGGTAAAAAATAATGAATTAGATAAGGCCCTATTCCATTTGCTAATAATTCCACTGTACAGGTTTATCTAATAAAAGAAAAATCATTAAACTAAATGTACAGTACAAAAACTATTAATAATTGACAAGAATGACTAAAGTACACAGAAACTACTAAACACAAAGGTTACTTTGGAAACTGCATGTTGGCCAATTTTCTCAAATACTTAATCTTATCCTGTTGATTGGCATACCCTTGGACAGCCTCAATTACTTTGCTATTTAGGGTCTCATACTTCTTCCTTTTTGGCTGTGGTCTGCCATCATCTGCATCAGCCAATGTCTTGCTGTGGATGGCCATGTCCTTCTTCAGACCTTCCAGAAGATCCCACACACCTGGATGACTGCAGTGAAACTTGGCTCTCAGTGAATTGTGGTATCCTTCACAGCAGTTTGTTGTTCTTGGTAGGCCAGTAGCAGCAGCTTCAAAGTGATTCCAGATTCTAATGGGAAACACTGCATCTCTGCCTCTTACTCCAGTAATGTAGGTTGATTCAAAGTAGGCAAGAAGGTCATTGTAATTGTCTTCATCAGGGAACTCTGCTATCAAGTCATTGAACAGGCCTCTGACATCTTCCACTGGCACAAATGCCAAAGCTGCAAGTGACCTCATCTTGAATGTGAAAAATGGATTAGAGCTAATCCCTAGTCTATGGTTATAATAAATATTATCCCAATGTGGGGAGTTGTGGACGTGGGGAATTGTGAATTTGGGGAATTGCAATGTGGGGAATTGTGATGTGGGGAATTGTAATTGTGGGGAGTTGGGAATGTGGGGAATTGACTGATGTGGGGAATTGTCTGGCCACCGGTATATTATACGTCTAAATTTTATTAATACTATTAAGTCAAAGGTTGGAATAAAGGGGATGGTTTCGACAGATTAGTCACAACCCGTGACAGCTTATTATATTTTTTTAAACAATACTTTGTTTTATTTGGAAGAAAACAAAAAAAAACGAGTAAATCTCAAATACTCCATTGACCATTATACTACCTTTGCTAAAGGAAGATAACTTTGTATAAAAGAAATTTTTAAGACATGAAATAGATTATTGCCCTTGCTTTTTGAGGTTTAATTAATTGAGTTGTTTTAGTTTTTAAATTGCTAGACACCTAGTTCTCTTCGACTGATATCAAAAACTGTTAGGGCTCGTTCGCAAATTTTACATTTTCCCCATAAGGCATTCAGATGCTGATCGATAGCGAAAATTTCAATAGCTTCTTCTTCTTTTTCTCCTGAATTCTCCAACGCCGATTCTTGTTTCAAATCATAACCGTTCTCTGCCAAAATATCTGCTTGAATCCACTCGACTGTTTCAAAACCAATAATTTTCTCCGTTACTGTTAACACTTCATTCTGTTTCTTTTGAATGACTTTCTTAATTTTTGGGATTTTTACTTTTTTTTTTCCTTTCCATGAGTTTTCTTGTGATCGTTGAGCAATGTTAATGATGCAAAGTAAAGATAGCATTTTTTACAGACTCTATAATCCAACATTTCTTTGACACTCGGACACTACTTGTTTTTCTTTGATAATATCAAATAATGAACTTTTAGCGTATTAAAAACAGTTTTTTGAGTCAAACCTAGCCAAAAAGGTAATAACTATCGAAATTTTTAAGATACAAAATTTTCATAACGGTCAATTTTCAAATTTCAAGTTGAGAAGAATTGTAATTTTGGCAGAAAATTCAACCAAATTTTGGATTCCCTCATAGATAATTATTATTTTTTGTGACGTCACAATTTCACAGACCCCCCCCCTCTCCCCTGTCACAAAATCCTATACCCCCCCCCTCCCCCCCCCCTAAGCGTTATGTCATTTGCTACTAAAGTCCTTGTAAAACTTTGAGATGTTTATTTCTAGATACTATAAACTGCGACTGACGCGGTCAGTATAGCGAACATCCTTTACACCTCCACCTTGGGGGGTCATTCTGATAAAGGGGTCGGCACACTTTTTGAGTCGCGGGCCGCATCGGGCCGGATCAAGATCAAAAGGGTTGGAGTGTTGACATGAACTAATGTAAATTTAATGTAACGTCGAAACATAAAAGTTTCGTACTGTGCTTCACTATGAAACGAGTTGCGGGCCGGATAAAACTGTCCTACGGGCCGGATAAAACTGTCCAAGGGCCAGATAAAACTTCCAACGGGCCGGATTTGGCCAGCGTGCCGGATAAAATTGTCCAACGGGCCGGATAAAACTGTCCAACGGGCCGGATAAAACTGTCCAACCGGCCGGATAAAACTGTCCAACCGGCCGTATAAAACTGTCCAACCGACCGGATAAAACTGTTCAACGAGCCGGATAAAACTGTTCAACGGGCCGGATAAAACTGTCAAACGAGCCGGATAAAACTATCCAACGGGCCGGATATGGCCAGCCGGCAGTAGATTGTCTGTGGCTGTTTTTTATAAGTTGACAAACCAGACTGCTGACTAGAGCCAGAGGTGAACTTAGGTCATTCGCCTTTACCTCCCCACCTTCTTCGAAGCAGAACTTCAAAATGGGCCCTTAAAGTAAAAAAAAAGGGGGGGGGGAACGGACACCAGGAAGGGTATGATGTTGGGATTTAAGGGGATATGTGCATGCTACAGGTCTGCTTGTCAAGAAATCCGCCTCCACCAACACTGTTAAGCCTCTCCCCCGCACCCACACACACACACAAAACACCATCCATTAGGAAATGACATGATTCCCCCCCCCCCCCCGCCTATCTCTAGTTTAAAAAAACCGTTCAACTGTAAAGTTCGGGGGGAAAAGGATTCCGGGGGCCTGGCCTTTGAACAATTATTTATTATTGCAGGTATCGCACACCTGAATTTTCCAAATGGAGTGGAGTGAACGAGTGGAATAGTTTCACATCCTTGTTTTATTTCAGTGAACATCCTGTATTAGCTGTATAACGTTTTTCTATTAGTTTTCTTAACAACTAAACAGCAGTCCACCCCCCCACACACACACTACCATCCCATAATTTTTATAATACAATGCAATTACACATAGGGGGACGGGGGTAGAGCGCGCGAGACTGTAGACCTGAAAGGCTCAAGCTTCAGTGAAAACGTTGGGATTTCCCCCAGGTCCTAGTAAAAGTCGCCAAGTCAACCCAGCTTAAAATGGTGACCAGACGTAAAGTTGGGGGGAATAAAGACCAGTGGGCGTTGTGCTAACCACACAATCCCCCTTCAATATATGCCGAGGTTACAGGAACTGATGAATTCTACACTTCATCTGACCCAATGAGTCATTAGGGGCTTAATGGGGAACTATACTTGACCCATAGGCCTAACAGAAGCCGCTCTTGTGGATAGACAAAACTTTGTGGCTGCTTACAGCGCAAACTGGTGGGAGGTACGAAGGGTGGGGGGGGGGGTGGTGGGTGTGGACTGTGCGAGATGATATTCTGACAGCCTCTTAGTGTGAAAGCGAAAATTCTACAGCAGGGGCCAGGCCAATACTAAGTTGAGCAAACAAGCAGAGGGGGCCCGACAAAAGGCAGGGAGGGGTGACCCCCCAAGCCACCCCCCGAACGCTACGGGCCTGTATTCTATCCTAATACAATCAAACTTCTGAGTTTATTAATAGAACGAGTTTTCTGAGCCAAAATTTCTTTTTTCAAAGCAGGTGTATATTTGTTTCGCCTTCTGGAAGACCTACTCTGCAGACAGTCTTCCCAGTCACTACCCACGGGCAAAATGATCAATTGTCACGGGGCCACTGGGCCACATACTTGACACAGTTGTTGATTAGGGCCTTCAAATGTACTTTTGTTAGAGACGCCCCACCCCACCCCACCCCCATAAAACAACAACAACAGCTTAGGAATGGCTCTGATCCATATTTGCCGTAAATATACATTGAGGTGGGGTTATGGGGGTCATGGGATCATGGGGGCCATAGGGTCATGGGGTTGTAGGGTCATGTGGTCATGGGGTCATGAGGTCATGGGGGGAGGATTGGGAAAAAATGTTTATTAACTGTGGCAGATGGATTTTGTTGATTTGCTTAATAACAAAGTAAAATATGTTAAGACATGACCATGATTTTTTAAAAATAAAACTACAATATCAACAGATAATTAAACATAATCTTATTAAATAACAAAATAATGTTTATACTTGAAAATTTTTTTTTTGCCAGATCTGTCTTTCTTTCATTTTCTTAACTATTATAATTATTTCATAAAAAAATATGATTCAAATTTTTACAATATTTGGAAATTATCTGTCTGCTTTATTGATGGCTATGTTTTTTATATTTCGTGTTTTGTTTTTCCCCATTGACTAATGCATGATCTCAGTAGGTGACACACTACAGCAGGTCCGTAGCGTGCGGGGGGGGCAGGGGGACGGGCCCCCACCCCTGCGTTTTGTCTGGCCCCCACTGGATATTTGTTCTACTTAGTAAAATGAATTACGTGCCCCCTGCTATTGCCTGGCCCCTGCTGTAGAATGCCTGGCCCCTGCTGTAGAATGCCTGGCCCCTGCTGTAGAATGCCTGGCCGCTGCTGTAGAATGCCTGGCCCCCCTCCTGTAGAATGCCTGGCCCTTGCTGTAGAATGTATGGCCACTCCTGTAGAATTTTTATGCTACGGGGCTGCACCACAGTGCCGTTATTTTATCTAAAAATAGATCATATCTCTCACTGAAACCCTGCAAAAAAATTTACTCAAATGTGTTGTTCAGGTGGTAAATTTATTCTGCATAATTTTAATTAATCTCTTTTTTGTCGAATGCTACAATAAATAATAAATAATACACACACAAAAAATAGTTTAATTTCCTTCCTGGTTTGTGTTTAATAAAAAAAAAATTCGCATTACTGATTATTAAGACCAACAGTGTACGAAGCAACAATTAAACGAAACACAACAGTAAACGAAATGCGATCTTTGTACTTGCTCTCAAGTGACGGAAGTCGCCAGTCAGAGATAGACGCTGGGCAGAGCTGATATGGAAGTTAAAAAAAAAAAACTGAAATGAATGCACGATGTGTAGCTCAAACTGAAATGCAAACATGGGCATAAAATGCAATGCTATTGGCTCAAACGGGCGGTTCTCAGCCATTTACAGCGACTGTACCCCAAAAGGGCGCGACCGCGAAGGTATAACCGTGGGTACACTTCACACGAAACAATAGCGATTCTTGGGGGTCACGTGGTTTGGTGATGAGTCACACAACAGCAAACTGGGGACCTTCTTCGAACTCTTGGTTGTTTCAAACGAAAAATTATATTTCGCTTGCGTGCCTCGGCATGACCTTCCTATTACCCTTGGGGGGGGGGAGAGAGAGAGGGAGGAGGGGGGTAGGCGTATCATCATTTGAGAACCGCGGGAGTTGAGTATCGAAATTGTACGACTTCGACTCACCCACGGAACGACGTTAAAAAAAAGTATGTGTCTTGTAGTATTTGATAACTAATGTTGTACTTTGTAGTCAACAAATTAGTAGATAAATAACTAATGTTGTATTTTGTAGTCAACAAATTAGTAGATAAATAACTAATGTTGTATTTTGTAGTCAACAAATTAGTAGATAAATAACTAATGTTGTATTTTGTAGTCAACAAATTAGTAGATAAATAACTAATGTTGTATTTTGTAGTCAACAAATTAGTAGATAAATAACTAATGTTGTATTTTGTAGTCAACTAATTAGTAGATAAATAACTAATGTTCTATTTTGTAGTCAACAAATAAGTAGATAAATGAAAAAACAGAAATAAAGAGATCGATAGCAAGAAAAATCTTAATGTCTACAACTGCTTACAAAAGATACATATATATATATATACACACACACACAATTTTCGTTCAATGAAAACGAATACTCTGTAATGTCTAGCTTGAACGGGGGGGGGGGAGTGAACATTTTTTGAATTACGGGCCACATTGGGCCCTTAAATTATACAGAAAGTTTAAGTGAACAGATAAATGAATATTTGAAATGAACTAAGAAAGATGGAATGTAAACAGCCTAATGTAACGTACTGGGGTCCGCGGGCCATGGTTTTTCGATATCTTGTTCAGCCGAACTTTCAAGCTAAGTGATTGAGCAATATAACAGTAATGTTAGTTATATATAACAGTAATAAAAGTTGTATATAACAGTAATATAAGTTCAATATAACAGTAATATAAGTTGTATATAACAATAATGTAAGTTCAATTTAACGGTAATATAAGTTCAATATTAGAGTATTATAAGTTTAATATAACAGTAAAATAAGTTCAACAAAACAGTATTATCAGTTCAATATAACAGTAATATAATTTCAATATAACAGTAATATAAGATCAATATAACAGTAATATAAGTTCAATATAACAGTAATAGAAATTCAATATATAAGTAATATTCGTTATTCGTATTACATTTCTGGTACTCATATAAACTATTTCATCTGACCTGGTCGTTTACCGACATTATAATAAAAGTGATTATTTTTATCAGCACCCATATCACCATTACCGGCTTTTACAATATTGTTATCGTTCTCCACAATACTGTTATCGGTGTCCACAATAGTGTCATCTGCCTCCTCATCACTATCATCTTCATCTTCCTCGTCGTCCGGTACTCTCTCAAGTTCAAAGTAAATATTGCCTTTTTTGTCCCCAACGTCTTTCAGCTGGAAGTTGTTGGAGTGCCCTGGACTTTGCGCAGGACTTTTCTCCGGTGAAAGTCGTGCGCTTGTCCTCTGCGACCTGGGGACTACGGTGGCATAGCCACAAGAGACGGGCACCAAAGATATTTCTTCGTAAGCCATCCCAGCCTTGGATTGTCCAACTTTGAACATGGGGGTTGCCGGACCAGCAGCTTCGCCAAGAGGGTGATGTTTTTGTCGGCCCTCAGGCAGCGCTCCTGCGGCAATGCCATTTTTTTTGACGAGCATGCAGTTTTCATAACCATCTAGAGCCACATCATAGTATTTTCCAGAAGCTGAGACGATTGGTGCTGCTAGGTCGTAGTCAGAATTAGCCGGGTTACGGTATGTACCACCGCCGTCTTGGACTTGACCTGGCGAGGTCTCCGAGCCAACGCAGGGCACGTCGGATCTGGGATGCTGGGCGATTAATTTACTCCGCTTGTTTAGTTTTCGCTGTTGGCAATACACGTACCCAAGTAGTGCACCCACGAGCGTGAAGCCAAAAAGAAATCCAAATATGATACAGAAATTAGCCTCATATCTTTGCGGATTGTAAGTCGAATTATTTGCGAAGTGCATGTTCTTTAAGTAGAAGGTGATAATAAATAATTGCCTTTTTTGTGTGCTCAATCAAATATTCGCCTTTTTTGTGTTCAATGAAATGTTCACATTCTTGTGCGTTCAACCAAATGTTCACCTTTTTTGCAGAGCTCAATCAACTGTTCACTATTGATTTGTATAGAACTTTGATCGATTAGATCTTCACACTTTCATTCGTCAACGTCAAATATAAGAAATGACTTTATATACAGGTATTGAATATAAATCAATATATAACTTTGGACATTTTCGTATTCGCAGAAACGTAACATACAAAATAAGCTAAAATAAATACATAACCGAATCTCAACATGTGCTTTACAGAAATGTGAAAGTTTGAATTGCACTGAAACTTATCCAAAAGTCCAACGTTGAGTTATTTGTAGGACATTTGAAATACGGTATCACACAAAAACACGATGCCAATGACATTCACAATGTATCAAAGTTGAATAATAAAAATTTGAGCGAAATGTGTGAGATTCTGAAACAAAAAATAGACACATAATTTTGTTACATTTTTTTCGTTCAATAGTTTTTGTTGTAATACTTTTATCGATTAATAATGGTGAATACCAATAATATATCACAACCTAACATTATCAACGCATCGCATTTTTTCAATAGATCACATTTTAAAATTTTATTGGGATTTATTAAATTACTTTATTTAAATTATTTTATTAATTATTTTTTCTTTAAATCTAGGCCTGTTCGATACTTCAACTTCACCTAAAAACGTTTTCAGAATAAATTTACGAATAAAATAAATTAAAACAAATCTTAGACTTTCTCTTACCACAATTGAAATCACATTCTACCGCCCAGTACAATACTGCTCGAACTAATTTAAAAGGAAGTTGCCGAGAAGAGCTTGCACGTGTTTACCATTCAAATATCTTTATTGTATGTTTCTTTTTTTAAATTTTGTAAACATTTCTCAACAGGCTCTGATTATAATCTACTTATTTACACTGTAAAATCAACAACAACAACAACAACATCATTACAACAACGAAACATCAAGAAACGTTCAGAGAGAAGCGGAAACAACGTTTTAAAAAATGTTTCCTCCTGCTCCAAACCCCCCCCCCCTCCTTTTTTTTCAGCTATCTATTCCATCATCCCTTGAATTATCAGAATGATAACAAGATGATAGTTAGATTTTTTTGTGTGTGTTTTTTAATGCTAGCTATATTAATTTGGTGATTTTTTTATGTTTCATTTGAAAAGGTCATGAGCATTGAATTAAATTTCAAGATGTTGAAGTTCTTGCTGAGTATACATACATCTGTTTATTATATGTAATGCCTATTGAAATGTTCGAGTGATGACGAGGTATTTTTAAGCTCATTGTTGTTGTTATTGTTGTTGTTTATTGAAAAAAAAAATAAAGGCCTGGTTGCTGTGGTCTGTCTGTCTGTTTTGTCTTTCTGTTTGTCTGTCTGTGTCTGTTTACAATCTGTGTGTTTATCTGTCTGATTGTGTGTCTGTCTATCTGTATGTCTGGCTGTTTTTCTATTTGTCTGTCTATCTTTCTGTCACTCTGTCAGTTACCCTGTCTGTCTATCTTTATGTCTGGCTGTCTTTCTATATGTCTGTCTATCTTTCTGTCACTCTGTCAGTTACCCTGTCTGTCTGTCTGTCTGTCTGGGTGACTTGTGTGAATTGATTGTCTATCTACTGTACTTTCATTTTACTGTGTTCATTTGCCATTGAGAAAAATGTTTTACCTGTTGAACTTTGAATGTTGACCTCTGATGAAGTAATTACCACTCCCTTAATATCGCGATGGATGGGCGAACATGGATTCAGATTCCAGTTTGACTTTTCCGGGCGTTACACGTAATCCCCGACAATCCCCATCCCCACCCCCTTATGATTTGATCTAGGTTTACAAAAAAAACATATATTAATTGACTAGCATAATTTTTTCTTCATTTTTAAATGAGTGAAAATTTGCTAAAAGTCACACATACTTACGAATATGATTTATTTACTTTTACAATGGATTTTATTACATTCCAAGTACTGTATTTCTTTATTTATTGAAAAACACTCACTCAGACGATTCACACAATCAGACACACATAGAAGCATATACAGTGGATTCCGCTTAATTGGGACACCGCTTAGTTGGGACAGCCGCTTTTTATTTGGGACAAATCTCAAAGAAACCAAACCAAGAAGCCAATAGTAAATTTGTATTTTTAATTGGGACAGCCACTTAATTGGGACAAAAAGCCTCGGTCCCGATGTGTCCCAATTAAGCGGAATCGACGGTATTTAATCATTCGAATCAAGTTACTCGCTTTGACAGGAGACGGACGGGTGGTCGAGTGGTATGTTTGTTCTTCTGTCCACCTGAGGGCCCCTGGTTTGATCTCCGGAGAGGATCAATGTACAATTTTTTTTTTAGTCACGGTTCAAGTCCCCTGCTATATCTCCCGTGGTACATCCAAGGCCACATGGTGGGGAGGAAAAAAGAGCACTATAAATCCATTCATTAAAGTTTTATAGGATATAAGAGATTTCATCTCATCCTTACAGGGACTTCACACACACACTAATATGTTGTTCTAAGTATTAAAAAAAAATATGACAAAAGAACAGAGACATTAAACTGCAACCAAATTGTACACATTGAGACTTAATTCACCCCATATTTACAAAATATATATATATATATATATATATATATATATATATACAAGGCCGTACCCGGGGGTGGGCTAGTGTGGCTGCAGTCCCCCCCCCCCCAAATTAATTCTAAAAATCAAATTTTATTATAAAATATACTTCTTTTTCATTGTGTTCCAATTTTTTCTTATATAAAACTCTCCGCACAGCCCCCCCTCCAAAGCCGCACAGCCCCCCCCCCCCCAAAACAAAATCCTGGCTACGGCCTTGTATATATGTTACCGGCAAAGTGTGAAATCCGGCATTCTATAGAATGCCTAGGCAATGTATAGAATGCCTGAATTTTTCAGGCAAAGTATGAAATAAATTGCTGTTTCATACATTGCCTAGGCATTCTATAGAATGCCGAGTTCCCGTTCGGCAAAGTATGTAATTGGCCTTGCTAGGAACTAGAGTAGATTTAGACACAGACAATCCCATTCGACGTTATAGGATAATGAGATATATCAGAAGTAGGAGTAATCAGAGGCGCCGAGAGCCAACTAGGGCCCCTATTTAAACAATGAGTCGTGAAAAATGGACATGGTCGGGGCGGCCGGGCCCCCTTACAGATGCGGGCCCCCTGGCAATGGCCCCCTTACCCTCCCTCTCGGCTTGCCTGGGAGTAATGCAAATAATGGTTGACAAGGTGACAGACGCAGGCCCGTAGCGTGCGGGGGGCCAGGGGGCCGGGCACCCTGCGTTTTGTCTGGCCCCTCTGCTTATTTGTTCTACTTAGTAAAATGTATTACCTGGCCCCTGCTATTGTCTGACCCCTGCTGTAGAATGCCTGGCCCCTCCTGTAGAATTTTCACGCTACGGGGCTGGTCATGTGTATATGCAAGACAAAATGCCAAACTATGAGGTGTCTTTGTGTGAAAAAGAAAATTAAATGCAATTCAAAATGCCATTCTAGTCTTCCCTGCTGCAACAAGTAGCTCATTCCAGTTGTCTTCTGCTTGTTTTCACCAGAAACAACATCTTTTTATTATTTACCAATTCTTCACTAATTCGTGAAATATGAACATGACAGATCAAAGTTCCAAAATACAAAGTGTTTTGTGTGAAAGAAGAAAATTAAGTACAGTACAATTCTAAGTGTGAATCCAGTCTTACCTGCTGAAGCAAATACTTCAATCTCAGCTCTCGAGTCGTTGTTTTTTCCGGTATGAACATCACATGCTTTATTTAGCATTCATTCCATATTTAAATACGTTTTTATCAATAAAGGCTTTTGTTGTACTTTTCTGATACTTTGGCTCAACGACACTAGTCATTCTATACAATGCCTAGGCAATGTATAGAATGCCAAGGAAAAGTATGCACAATTTAAAAAAATTATACTTTGCCAAAACGACGCTAGTCATTCTATACAATGCCTAGGCATTGTATAGAATGACTAGTGTCGTTGAGCCAAAGTATCAGAAAAGTACATTGTATAGGCATTGTATAGAATGCCTAGGAAAAGTATGCACAATTTAAAAAGTTTATACTTTGCCTAAAACCACCAGGCATTCTATACATTGCCTAGGCATTCTATAGAATGCCGGCATTTCACACTTTGCCGGTAACATATATATCTTTGAAAACTACATTCTAAAACAATTGAATTCCTTATTAAGCTAGTCAAGAGTGAACCAAAAAAAAAAACAAATTTAAAACGGACAGTTTTAAAAAAAATTTAATCGGAAAAATCCGTCTGCGATTCGTCAGCTGCACAAGCCTTAACGATGAGAATTCCGTCCCTACTCTGGTAATGTCATGCTATCTTCATAAACTGTTACGGTTTTGTGTGTGTGTGTTTGTGTTATGGGGGAAGGTAAGCGATATATTACACATACATACACGTATATTATTATGCTGTTTTGTTTTTGATATCAACAATGATAGGTTAAATTTCGTTACAGTTACACCCACAACTCGTGTACTTCTTGCAGTCGTCAGCTGAAGATGATCATGGAAGTGTATATCTTGCAGTCGTCAGCTGAAGATGATCATCGAACTACTTGTATGTAGTAGCCTGAGGGTATTGGATTCCATCTCCGGTGAGAATAAAAGGATTATTTTTCCTGTCATGACGAAGGTTCTCTCAATGTCTCCCGTGGTGCCTCCATGGGCATTGCACTGCAGGCCATTGCGGGGATAAAAGAAGAGCACTTCTAAAAATCATACCGTTACCGGTTAATATAGGATCTAAGAGGATAACATCTAACCCTTTCAGGGACTAATTAGAATAACATTAAGAGAAAGGGTTAATCTATTACAGCCACGGGGGTTTACACTTAAACCTGTCGATGGTTAACCTAATATGGAAACGTAAAATATATTGTTGTATAATGTCACTTGTAAATAACGTATGAAAAACGATGTTACACTTTAATTATATACTCTATATGACTTTACGGAGAAAAAATATGAAGAAAGTTATAAATCCTATGAATACCCCTGTGGATCAAATGATAAAAAGTCTGTTTCTGAGTATCCTCATACATTAGATTGTGCGGCTAGTACGATGGGCGTACATTGGACATACAAGTGGCGTACAATGGGCGTACAATGGGCGTACAATGGACATACAATGGGCGTACAAGAGACGTACAATGGGCGTACAATGGACGTACAATGTTCGTTTAATAGGCATATAAGGGAGACAATGGGCGTACAAAGGCGTACAAGGGGCGTACAATGGGGGTTTAATGGGCGTACAATGCCCATCGTATAATGGGCGTACAAGCGGCTACAATGGAGTACAGTGGACGTACAATGGGCGTACAAGTGACTACAAAGGGCGTACAAGGGACTACAAGGGACGTACAATGGGCGTAAAAGCGACATACAATGGACGTACAAGTGACGTACAATGGGCGTACAAGTGGTGTACAATGGACAAACAATGGGCGTACAATGGACGTAAAATGGGTGTACAATGGACGTAAGTAATACTTTTTAATTAACCGACGTTTGTGCATATTTCAAAGGAAATTTATTCTCAACTTAACTAGATTAAAAATGTGGGTGTTCTGGTGTCATGTGTCTGGTGTCATGTGTAAGGTGCCATGTGTCTGCTAAAAAATTTTAAAAACATCCCCTTACTTCAATAATAAATTATTAAAAAAATTACAAAAATAAATATTTTTCTTAGTTTTATTTAATAAACAAACTCCTTTAAATATCTTTACCCCCCGTCCCCCACATGAAAGAGCTGATGGGGCTGTAGCTAGGGCCCCAGGATTAAGGTGTTGAATAACATAAACGGGGGTTAAAAAAATAAAGATGGGGGTTTTATTTTCCCCTTTGCTGCGGTCATTTTTTAGTTATGATGTCATTGCGAGATACACCCCCTCCAGTCACATCACCAACCAATCTGTGTATCTGGCAGATACCTGCTTTCTTCACTAGAAGTTCTACAGTTATTAAGTGCCAATCTAAATCTTACCAGAGGGTCATGCCCTGTGATAAAAAAAATGTATTTGGATTCTTCTAAACCTCTCAAAAGAATGAAATAGATTAATCCCAATTTAAACTGAGCACCAATTTACACGAGAACCACATTGCAAGTGCCCAGCTGAGCCCACCACACACTAAGACGGCCCTGACTAGTAGCTCTGGATTCGGATGATTACTCACTAGGAAAAAATACTCTGCAAAAGAAAAAAGGACGGACCTTGTAGGTTGAAAACTACATGATGTATAGTGGCGTAGAGAGCCTAACTCGCGCCAGGGGCACAATACCTTTTTTAGAGCCCCCCCTCCATTCGAAAACCTTATAATACTTTATGTAAAATATACCATTTGGCGCCCCTTTGCATGATGTCCCCCCACCTTGCCCACCCATCACTACGCCACTGATGATGTATACAATAGTTAATGACTATATAATGACCTACGGATAAAAAATAAAGACGCACCTGCTGCAGCTGCATTAATACTGAGATTTTAACGTTGCTAATTTAATTTTTCCCCTGAAGGCTACATACATAATGATGGTCACGACTACATCAAATCTAGCTAGCGAGTTCCTTGTTTATTTATAGTTATTATAAGCCACAGCTATCAGAAGAATCTACTCATATACCTTTACCATTAAATTTATTTCAAATAGCATTATATATATATATATATATATATATATATATATATATATATACAAGCTGTACCCCGCAAAAGCTTTGCATAGAGATATATCTCCTTAGGTTTGATGGGTAGGCTAGGCTATTTTTGGTTTCGGGCAGATCCGATTTTTTCATGATTGTATTTTAAACTGGAATACTGTTGTATAAATTCTTAACTTTCGATTTAACGCAGAGCCGAAATCGCTTTTATATATATTATTTATCAATGATTTTTTTTTTAATCATGTATCGTATTTCCGCAAACAAATTGAATGAATCATTCTTATAAACGCCTTTCATTGACACCTCATTTAATTTTTTTTCTAATCAATAGAGCGAGATTTATAAACCAATGATTTCAATATAAATTGTTTATCTGCTAGGCCCTTGCCTGTTATAAGAATTTCAAATAACATTCTATTTCCGGAAATGTTTTTTTTGTGTGTGTGTGTAAAGGATCTTATTGCAGTAAACATAACATAACGAATCGTTCAATGGTGCGACACATTATGATTTTAGTAGGCCAAATTTCTGTTTTTTAATGAAGCAGCTGCGGGTGCCTTTGAGGAGGGGGGCATTCAAGGACCCCCCCCCCCTCGCGGCTGAGGGAAGCTCCGCGATGATTAAAGATTTTTTTTTTCCAACAAAAACTAAATGTTTATTTCAGGCCCTCATATTTAACTTTCATCCTAAGCCCTAAAAATGACACCAGCCCTAGGCCCTATACTTGACATTTGTCCTAGGCCGCCCCGCTTACTATTAGGGACATTTTTGAAACAGCGATTTAAATATGAATAATTTTATTGCCAACATAAAATGTTTAGCTGTTGTACTTATATGTATGGTGGGCCAAAAAAGTGAGAACATTATATAAAATACGAATTATTTAAAAATATAATGTAATTAATTGTATTGTTTCATGTAATTTTGTTTGCAAAGTATTTAGCCAATCAGAAATCCTGTTCAATGTGTCCTCCTTGCTTATCAACAACTTTTTCTAAGGGTAGACGCCACTCCTTTTTGCTACTGTCAATACATCGCTGTCCCAGATTTCTCCACTCTTCAATTATTGCCAACTTCAGCTGCCCTACTGTGGTAAATTTTCGTCGAAAGTAGACTTTTTCTTGCAAAGCTCCCCATATGACATAATCTTCTGGGTTTAAATCAGGACTGCTTGGTGGCCACATGTCTGGCTCAATGAAGTTAACATTCTCCTGATGAAGAAAGTTGATCGTATTTCTTGTCTTGCTGTAATGTCCAGTTTTGACGAACACATTCCGCTTGAATTCCAGGCAACAAACCTGCTCTCAGAACATGTTTACAATAGTATTCACTGTTTACTTTGACACCTGGTTCAACGAACACAATATCAGTTTTCCCCATTAGAGAAACACCAAATGATACCATGTTACCGTTTCTACGCAATGTTCTCATTTTTTCTGGCCCACCCTATATATATATATATATATATATATATATATATATATATATATATATATATCCTAATTTGTCTGTTCTTTAAGCAGATTTCAAATCACAGTACCTATGAACGTAACTGTAAATACTGTGTGTGCAATATCATATTTTCGTAAACATAGATCGCACTTTTGAATAAAATATGCGTGACCCATTTTTATTTTTAGCTTCTTATCAACGGAGCAAGATATTTGAACAAATGGTTATCTATATAACATGTTTCTTTGTTATGTCCCCGTTTAAAGCGACTAGATCCTGGTATGGTCTCTCTATATGAGTGTGTACAACCTGAATTATTTATTTACAGCTTAATGGTAACACGATTAAATGTGGGGGAATTGGTCTGCTGAATAACACTGAACTTTTTTTCCAACGGTGAACTTTTGTGCTAAAAAAGAACTTTTTCTGCATGGTTTTAAAAAAAGACAAAATGTACGGAGTTAACTTGCAGCATGAAAGGTAATCTTATTGAAAATAAAATGGCTATGCCGTATGATCGGTATTTCAATATACGCCTACACATGTAATTACATTCCCGAAAAGGAAGTATTTTGGCCTTTACATATTTATTTCTTTGACTGCCTGTGCCTGAGCCGTTCTCAAGTTTTGAGGAACCCTAGACATAGTTGGTCCCGTAGGAATCCATATGAATACACGATGTCCAATAATGTATCAAAATTATATTATTATTATATGATGTATATGATATTTTTTTATGAATATTTCACATTTACCGTATTGAAATGTGTTGGTATGATTCACACTCACTAACCAGATATTTGATATGTCCTAATATAAGCATTGCGCTAAATAAAAAATGTTTCAACTTTACATTCTAATAATGTTTCACTGTAAAAGACGTTCATTTAACCTACAGTATTAATGCAGTCTGAGTTAGATGAGCATATAACCTACAGTATTGTTGCAGTCTGGGTTAGATGAGCATATAACCTACAGTATTGTTGCAGTCTCAGTTAGATGAGCATATAAACTACAGTATTGTTGCAGTCTGAGTTAGATGGGCATATAACCTACAGTATTGTTGCAGTCTGAGTTAGATTAGCATATAACCTACAGTATTTTTGCAGTCTGAGTTAGATGAGCATACAACCTACAGTATTGTTGCAGTCTGAGTTAGATGAGCATATAACCTACAGTATTGTTGCAGTCTGAGTTAGATGAGCATATAACCTACAGTATTGTTGCAGTCTGAGTTAGATGGGCATATAACCTACAGTATTGTTGCAATCTGAGTTAGATGGGCATATAGCCTACAGTATTGTTGCAGTCTGAGTTAGATGAGCATATAACCAACAGTTTTGTTGAAGTCTGAGTTAGATGAGCGATTATAGAGACTGTTGTTGTAACATTCATATACATCATCATTGCATGTAGAGCATTTAATATTAATTGTGAAACCAATTTTTCTTGATATTTTTATAACGAATAAATCTTTAGTGTATATAAATGCCCATTTATTAAAAGGTAAACAGTATTTGTAAGTATTCTGTATTTTGATTCGGGCGGTAGCGATTCGCGCGAATTAGCTACCCCGGGCATCACCGATTAGGTCACTCTGCATGAAAAAAGAAATACAGTTCTAAGATTTCTACACTTCGTCTGCCCCGATGGCCCATTTAGGGCTAAGGGAACTTTGTTAGCTACCAACATTGTCAAAACTGCAGAAACGCTCATGTAATGTGGTCAACAGACACTGTCAGCAAACTACTATTCACTTCGCAGTGATACTGCGGCTACTACTCTCTGTCACGGCTGGAATAACTTATAACTTATCAAAAAGTCTTTATCATTTATTTCAGAATGCATATAAGGGCTACTGCTCAGATGATGTGATGATACGCCACTGGTACAAATGATATGATGATATGCCCCTGATAAAAATTTAAATGGTGATACGGCATATATACAAATGAAATGATTTTCCCCCCCGTGGATGCTAATGATACAGTGATACGCCACTGATATAAAAGAAACGGTGATACTCCTCTGATATAAATGATGTGAAGAAACGCCACTGACTACACTCGTTATCTCCACTCTGTACTTCCCGTGTTGCGGTTGTATTCATTCAGGTCACCGTGACCTCGTTCTAGAGGAAAATAAATAAACAAACAGGAAGGGCAAAAAGTAAAAAAAAAAAAAAATGAAATCTTAAAATATTTCCCCTACGGTCCGAGGTAATAAAAAGTGAAGGGGGTGAATCTCCCTGATATCAAAGTTAGAAAACTTCAGAAAAAATATTTTAAAGTAATAAAATGACACTTATCTTAAGTGGTGTAGCGAGCTTAACTCGCGCCCAGGAAACAATACCTTTTTAGCTTCCCCCCCCCCCCCCGCAATTCAAAAACCATATAATATGATATATAAAATATTCCATTTGGACCCCCTTCGCGAGATGCGCCAGGGGCATGATGCCCCCCACCTCCACCTTGCCCACCCTTCGCTACGCCACTGCTTATCTTTTCAGTTGGACGGCTTAAAACGAAGAAGTCCGTTGTTTAGACAACAACATTCAAACAGAACTTAAAGACAACCAAATCCAATTACGATAATGGTTATTTGCATCTGAGAGTATATAGCAGTGTTTACCTTCTTACAGTTACAAAATAATAAAACCTAGCGCTTGACAAAAAATTCGAAAATTAAATGGACAACTCATGTTTACTTTTTTATTGGTTGGTCAACACCCATTGTTGTTGTTCTTTTTTTTTTTACAATAAATTAATCTGCTTTTTATAATTTAGATTTCAGGAGCTGAATATGAGTACACAGTACAGGAAGTCATGTCATAGGACGACGTGACGAGCATTCGCCATTAGGGCATTTTGGGTTTGGGAGATAATACATTAATAAACAAACACACATAAAGGATTTAAAAAAAAAGTATTAATTATGAAAATATTTTAATTTAACATTATATGTTAAAAATAAACACACATGTATACAAATTCAACGTATAAATTTTAAAATATTTTACTTTAACTTTTAACTTAAAAAGAAAAGCAGTCGAAGCAACACCAGAAGTCAGTTGAAACTGCCCCGGAAATGTGGGTATACCGTAAATCTGTGTACACTTTTTGGAGGCTTTCTTTAAGCACTTTTTAAGTGGAACTTTGTGCACAAGCCAGCCCCGTAGCGTGAAAATTCTACAGCAGGGGCCAGGCAATAGCGGGTGGGGGGGGGCAGGTAATTCATTTTACTAAGTAGAACAAATAAGCAGAGGGGAGGGGGCAGACAAAACGCAGTGGGGGCCCGGCCCACCTGCCCCCCCCCCCCCCCGCACGCTACGGGCTTGGCGCAATGAAGTACCTGGTCCAATGTAAACAATACTACAAGGGAGCAAAGTTGTAGTCACTTCAGATTATGATTCTACTGATTTTGCTAAACATATAAAAAGAAAAAAACATTTTTTTTTTACAAACTAAAGCTTTATTCTTTGTACAAATAAATCTCAAGCAATTAATCTCTTTTGAAAACACACATTTTTGAAATAAGAGTAAAGGTCAATCTGTAAGGGAAACCTTTTATGATATTCTGGTAATATCTGTGAAACCTATTAGGAAATAAATACCCGTAATATATGTACATTGAAATTCTGAACGGTAAACACACGAAGTAATCGATATTTGAATGTCTGTTCAACTAAGTTACAGTGGACCCTTGAGCCATTTATTTATTCTATATAAGTATGTACATACGATTTCAATGCGAAATGATACAATTTACTTTATAAAAATAAACGAATGGTGTTTATACCAAAATATCACAGTTTCTATGTCAGTGGCGCCTCTAAAAAAACATGGAGTGGCTGGGTGGGGGGGGGGGGAGACTCCAGTGAAACGTTTGAGTGGGTTCCCCCATTGAAATAAACAAATGAAGTTATTTTTTTCTTCTTAACTTGGCGCCACGGGGGGGGGGGGCATTTGTGGCCAGAATTGACATAAGGATTCTTTGGTTTCTGAACAGTTTCACCTTCACAACATGTCCTTATGGTTTTGTGTGCTTTTTCTCTACACGTTTGAGTACAAATGGTCATCGTTGTCTTCACTAATATCAAATGACTCTTTGTTATTACTATCTGACTCTTTGTAATCGTCTGAATCTTTGGTATCATAATTTGACTCTTTGGTATCACCGTCTGGCTCTTCGTTATCATCATAATCCGAAGCATTTTTCTCTAGCTCAAAATATATACTGTCCTGTTTACTATCCACGTCGGATAGGTCAGGTAGTTCGTTCTGAATGAGTCCGTTAGGGAAATTATTATACAAACTCGGACTGGTTGCTATGTTTGCACCAGGGTTGGTCTTCGTTGGATGAATGGTTGTTGATTCAGACTCATGTCCAGAAGACGAACTTTCGCTATCAGTAGGCGAGATGTCCTCATAGACTCGTTCATTGTCAGGACTCAGCGAGACACGGTGTGGGATGAGATTGTCTTTCACCTGTCTGTTTAGCCCAACAGTTGTATCAGGAGAGCCGCTGATGTTTGTGCCACGTGTGTCTTTCTTGTTTCTCTTTGGCTTATTTTTGATGTTGGCGTCACCATTCTTGTGGATGTTTTTACCGTGCATGGTGTTGTTGATGATGTTCGCGTCAGTCGTGTTGTCATATGACGTGCCCCAGTGTGGAGGCTGACCTGGTGGCTTATGTGACAACGCCTCTGTCACAATCTCGTAGGTCAGCCCATCCCCAACATCATCATGCACAGCGTCGACTCCGGGTGATTCAACCGAAACTATGTCGCGAAATCCACCGTTTGAAAACTGTTTCTGCGGACTCAGTTTGTCGTCATTTAACAGGTACGACTTGGGTAAAGGGACAACGGGCTTCTCCAGCGACCTCTGCTGACGTCTTCTCCACAAAATGAGCACCACTAGAGCCACAATGATCATCGTGAGCCCGATACTCACACCCACGGCGACGCCGATGGTGGTATTAGAGCTGATCCCATCTTCATTCGGGAAGCCGACTGAACTAGAATTGGAAAGAACCGGATTAATTCCTGGCGCATACGTTGACGGATTAAAAGCTCGTGCGTCACACTGGCACTTTCCGTCACTAAACCAAAGACACTGCATGGTCTGTCGATCATTTCCAGAGAGACCTCATGAAGCTGCAACCGGAATCGGAAATTTTTCTGCATACGTATTCGTCACACGGACTGAATGGACAGTCATGACGCTTACAGCTATACTTGTTCACACTCTGCTTATCAAAGATAATGTTTATTTGCTCCTGATTAGTTTGTGGTTTATTAACTGTTGGTTCAGCTGACCCATCATACAATACATTACATGTTGATTCCTCGTTGGTAGAAGAGCATTCAGGCTGCCTAATGAAACATAAAAAACAAGATTGTATTTAGCTTAATAAGCTTAAAATGCTTAATAAATTCAGGAAATAATTGTTATAAAAATGTTATTGGGTACAAAACTTTCATATCAAAGATTAAAATGTATTTTAAATTTATTAAGGTTCATAATGAATAAAAACTACATATTAAGTATCTGATAACAAAGTGCTGTGTGCATTAAAATTATTTAATTGTATATTCAACTCATAAATATTACTATTTTTAGCATATTGATTAAAAAACAATGACTTAGAATTTTGATTAATCAGTATATTGATTTTCGTATTGACTCAGTGTTTTCCAATCAATTATTTTTTTTTTTTTTTAAATTTGAATTAGCGTATTTATCGTGTTACAAAGGATAAATGACAGTAATCAAACACAGGGCAGTCTTTATTGTACAGGGGCGTTACATTCTTTCGAATAAACAAGCAGTGGCGGATAAAAGGTAACGTTTTAATTGTGAGTACAGTCTGTGTGGTGAAGATCACGAGCTCAAGCCCTAACGTCTACATATCTCCAGGCCCGTAGCGTGCGGGGGGGCAGGAAGGCCGCCTCCCCTGCGTTTTATCTGCCCCCCACTTATTTGTTCTATTTAGTAAAATGTATTACCTGGCCCCTGCTGTACAATGCCTGCCCCCCCTCCCTTAGAATTTTCACGCTACGGGGCCGCTTATCTCCCTATAGGTGTCTTCGTGGCTATTTCTTTAGCAATACCTGGAAGAATGGCCCAACGGGTGATAACAGGATCCGGAGACAAGCAGGTTACCCTTACGTCATACCAACCGCTGGGGGGGGGGCAGTTAATATCGGCTGTGTGCGGACACAGCTTTGGGATAACACCAATATACGACAGGGAATAGGCGTGAGTGTTGCCTGTCATAACTCTTAGAGAAAAATGTATTGATGTTTCTGTTGCTTATATAAGTAGGCACAAACAAATTTAATGTATATATTGGTAAAAAAAAAATAGTTAGGCTTACAACAGATACGATATAGTTATAAATGAAAGTTATATATATATATTTAAACTTGTAGTCATTTTATCATGAGAAGATTATGCTAGCTATATTTAATAAATATTTAATAAATATGAATATGACTGGTAACACTCACGCCTCACCCCTGACTTATGTTTTTAAGTAGAAGACTAGTACACGGCTAGAGTGGATATTTCTAAAAAAAACTAGAAGAAACAACAACTAATAAAAAAGACAAGAGAAAAAGGTGATTCTTAAAGAAATCACTGACCCCCCCCCATCTGCTTAGTTTAATGATCCATAAACAATAACTATTCCATAGTGCCGAACCTAGGAATTTGGCGGCCCGGGGGGCGGCTTAGCCTCTTTGGGGTCCCCTGCATTTTGACTTTGGACACCATGACATGAGATAATGTACTTAAAATTTAATGTAAAAAAAAACTTTTTGGGCCCCCCCTCAAGCTGGGACTCGGCGAGGGGGGACTATCGAATTCGGACCCCCCACCCGCCTTTGCTATCCCATCCATATCATTACGTTTCATATTATATCTCTTTTCAATTGCATCTATAATTACACAGCTTCGTTTATCTCTTGAATCTGTGTTATTAAAAAAAAAATCCACAAATAACAATAAACACACAAACAAACACACAAACAAACACACAAACAAACACACAAACAAACACACAAACAAACGAGTATCTAATATTAAAGAGCAGGTGGTAATACTGATGACTCACTGTTTATCGGTTGAATCCATAACACCTGTAGTTGAATCTGATGCTACATCCGGTGAAGTTGTTCCAGCTACGGCTGTGGCCAGTAATATCAAGCCCATCCAGCTGACATTCAGAAACATGGTAAAAAAAATGTACTGCAGGTCACCCGCGAAAAGGTCTGTGGTGTGTGACGCACCCTGTAAAGATGAGATGAAATCTCTTAGATCCTATAAATCAATAAAGGGACTGTTTTAATGGTGCCCCTCTTTCCTCCCCACCATAGCCGGTAATGCAAAAGCCATGTAGGCACAACGGGGAGATATAGCGAGGACTTTAACCATGGCCTGAAATATCCACTGATCCTTACTAGAGAACGAACCAGGTCGATAGTCAAGCAGTTAGGCAAAGTCTATCGTATAACCTTTAAGAAATGCATATTTTCTACACACTTAAATAAAACATGTATGAATCAATAAAATACTTTTTTTAAATATTAAAAAAATATATCTTTCTGTCTTGATCATCATTACTCAATTCATGGTCCCACCAGTGACCACATCTTCTGGGAAGGCTGTATATTCCATTTATTAATAAAATACTTTCACGATCAAACGTTAAAAGAAAATCTTTCAATGGAAGTCTATATTATCAGGCTGAAATATAATAAGCTCTCTTTCTTCTTGAGATCTGTTCACACCAAGTTAAAAAAAAAGAGAGAAATGTAGGCTATCTATAACAGTGCCGAGCCTAGGGATTTGGGGGTCCGGGGGGGCCTGGCCTCTTTGGGGGCCCCTGCATTTTGACAGTCGACACCATGGCATAAAATAATGTACTTAATATTTAATGTAGAAAAATATTGGGCCCCCCTCAAGCTGGGGCCCCCTCCCCCACCCTAGGTACGCCTCTCATCTATAAAGAGGTCCACCTAGTAGATACTTTTTTAAAATATTATATTTTTTCTCGATGATAATCTTAAATATCTTTTCCGGTAAATTAATCGCTTTCAAACGTAATTCAATCAGATAAAAAAAATTAAGAGCACAAAGGTAATATTAAAAGAAAAAAAAATCGTTAAATTTCTTAACTAATTATTTACTCTATTTGTTATACAATTTACCTTTTATATTTACAAAGCAACATTAAAAACACAAAAGTCCTAAATGTATTTGAGATAGTCTCATCTGAAAACATCTAGTTAATCATTTTCTTTGAATGGATTAAAGATGTTAACAACATACACATATAACTCTTCATTGTTGATATTACTTTGAACTCGTCTCTACTAGATATGATGATCACTTATCGCATTGACCACTTTGTATAGCGATATATCCAGAGTCGTAAGTCCAATACACTGTACATTATGTGTATAGAAGTGAAAGCTGACTCTGAGCTGAAATAATTTGCAAATTCTATCGATTTGCCGCAATGAGATTAAAACAATCACACGAATGTATAAAGGTAGCTTTATAAAGTAAATATATCCACACTTACGTTGTATATTTAAACTGTTTGAAGAGATTGTTTAGCTTATTGATCCAGAAATGCAGTAGTACAAAATGTAAACCAAGATTTCCCTTTCTGAGCTTTTAACAGAAATTATTTAATATCACAGTTTTCAATAAAAACAAAACACAATCCAGTACTGACAGTCCATTGTTTTCACAGAGAAACATTCAAATCATTAAGAATACTTAAACACACCACATCATAATATCTTAACGCTTGACTTGAAAATCTTGATTGTCAACAGACAACCAGCGAACATATATAAATAATACACGTAAATATAGAGCGAATTAAATCCACACGTCGACAGCACGATTCAGGGAAAAAATATAAATAATACAAATTGATTTTGTCACAGTTGCTAAAAAATTCAAACCGCTTTAAGATAAAACGCAGTCAACCGCACCTTTATACATAACCTCAAGCCAGGGTGAAAGGTGAAAGGTGATAGGGAAAGTATGTAGGGAAGGGATCGGTCGGAAAGCCGAAAAATTAAAGCGAACTTTCGGTTTCCTGGAAAACAATATTAAAAAAAAAAGAATAAGGGGAAAATTAGGCCTATACATTGTTGGACGAATAGCCGAGTGGTGATGTGGGATAAAATGTGAAATTCCCCACCCACCCCGACTCCACCCAGCTTTAAATGGGTGCCTGACTTTAGTCTGGGAAGTTAGGGCGTCTGAGCGCCATCCCGTCACACGCCGAGGTTACAGAAACAGATGAATTCAACACTTGATCTTCCCCGATGGCCATTCAGGGCTAAGGGAACTTTGCTATGCAAAAAAATGTATTAATCTTTAGTGACGATGAAATAGTCCTCTTTAATTAAAAATTTTTATAAAGTCTAAAAAAAACTAACAAACAGATATACACTTATTAATAATAAAATATTCTCACATTCTAAAATCTTTTTTCTTAAAATTATACTAAGATGTCTAGGCTGAGACAGGTCTAGAAATAATTAGTCACCAATGGAGCCATACTTTTTTTTTCCCTTTTAAACTTCTGGGTTTAGTAAGAGTTATTAAAATCTGGTGCGCCATTCCTATTTTTTTTTGGCTCCACCAGGACACACGCGGTGCCAGCGACAGGCAGGCAAGCAAACCTGGCGAGGCCTTCCCTCACCCCCACGCCCCCACCCCCACCCCGCGGAGGTTGCAAATAGCAGAAATCCCAGTTTTACACTTGTAACTTTACTTTCCCCATCTATGACTTTATAAAAGGGGGGGGGGGATGGGCCAATTAATTTCTTCTGTGACCGAGGACCCTAATACGACCTTAATCCGCTCCTGACTCAATATATGAAATATCGAGGGGGTTGGTGGTGGTGGTGGTATGCTGGTAGGATGGAACCTTTCAAATCACAATATTCTGTCTAAATCATAAATTATCTTTATGATCCTAGTACATAATATTATCCGAGTACACCATTCATTCTTGGTAAATAAATAAAATCTCTTGACACCTGATTACAAAAAGTATGTTTAATTGAAAACACTAATTTATTATTATGCTCTTAGTTCGCAATGTTACTATCGTACCTTTAGTTACGTTGAGGTAGTGTGTATGTAACACAACACAGGTATATTCTACCATGACCTGTAGAGCAATGAAAACTGTTTCATCATTAATTTATATACAATAAATAAATGAGTAAATGAGGTGGTATTTAAACCGTCAATAAATATCTCTATAAATATTTCTATAAATATCTCTATAAATATTTCTATAAATATCTCTATAAATATTTCTATAAATATCTCTATAAAGGCCTTTCTTCATGCTTTTCTCGTTTACTTCTCTGTCCAGTACCTTTACTTTGTTTTTCCCCGCCATCTTGCTTATCTCTCATTTCTGTTCACTTTATTTCTCTCTTTCAATTTTTATGCTCTCTCTCTTTCTCTCTCTCTCTCTCTCTCTCTCTCTCTCTCTATATATATATATATATATATATATATATATATATATATATATATATATATATATATCTTGTTATGGGAAACAACTCTATATTTATCCATTGTCCTTAAACTCCCAAGTTGTGTCAAGACAATCATTTTTAGTATTACATAATGATGATGATGATGATGATGATGATGAGCATGATGATAATTATGAACTAATTCTGTGCTTTTCCTTTATCCCCCATCATACCGCACCGACTTTCCCCACTACAGCCGATAACTCATTGACCATTGATACTCTGACCGAAGAGATAAATCTTCTTCTTTCACCAAATGAATGGGTTATTGAACAGAAGTGAAACAAGATTGGCAACAACAATATATCAAACAACAATTGACTGAGTTTTCGGACGATTAAATGACTACAATTTAGAATGTTTCAATTATGAGTCCTATTTCAGTGACCATAAACCACTTGTAGTTAGATTTAAGAGAACATATTTTTTTTTTCAAATATAAAGAAACGTCTTTTTAATTTTTTTTCAGATATATGCTTTACACAATTAAATTTATAAAAATTTCCAAAATTTACAAATATTTACTGAAAGCTAACATACGTACTGATTCATAACACGAAAATGCGCTAACACGTCCTGTGTCCAGAAAGGAACAGGCTTAAGATACTGGTTTAAGATGAGTGCAGAGTTAGGAGAAAGGCACTTGGTTAAAATAAGGGGTGGGCAAACATTGTTAGTGTTTGGACACATAGGGCTCGTAAATTTGACCCGCTGGCTGGACAGAGAGTCTATTGATGGGCGAAGTTAAATGAAATGTAAGCGTTATAACATACAGGCTGGTGTCGTGCTTCACTCTCGAAACGAGTGGCGAAACGCGGGCCGGATGAATCCGTCCGGTGTGCTGAATTTGGCCCACGGGCCATAGTTTTCCCCATGGCTGGGTAAAATGACTTTAAAAAAAATGTAAAACATGTCTAATTTTAATGAAACGTGAAATGAATATGAAAGCATTGGTCCAAGTCAGGTGACAAAAATCACTGGAGCATTCAGGCAATGAACACATTGTATATCCAGGCATATCCTACTTGAAATTTAAATTTAAACATTCAATGTAAACAAATACATTAAAACGTGCCATAAATTTAATGCATGGTTGAATCACACTTAAAAAACAACAAAAAAATCAAATGTAACTAACTGTTTTAAAACACTTTAAAACTTTGTTGAGTCATTATAACCCATTAAATACTAAACGCAAATCGCTTTTACTACGCATTAGTTGTTTTTATTAATTTCTTTAAAGATCATAAATGTAATTGGGCAATTTGGACGCATGAGTGTGTGTGTGGGAGGGGGGAGGGGGGAGTCTAAGGGTGTGGGGGTGTGGTGATGCGATGTTGGCTCGCAGTGGGTACAACATTACACGAATTGACCAAATTATATAGAAGGGAGAGAATTTAAAAGAAAAAAACAACTTTCTGTATAAATTCAAAAGGAAGTGACGTGACTAGTGTTAGAGGCGCCCCCGGGGGGAGGGGGGGCGGAATAATAATTAAATTAAATGTCGCCCCAATCATTTTTGTGCGAATGGTACAAGAAAAGTTATCGTTGTCCAGGGTGGGCCGCTCCCACTACCCCCTCTTTAGTTGCGCCACTGTCGAAAAGGACACGCTGCTGTGTAGAATATCAGGTGTAGCCAAAAGTAAAGTCAACCCCTCTCCCCCCCACTTCCGTCACCTTATGTGACTCTTTCACGTGCTCTTCTTAAAGGGAAGCAATTTATAAATAAAAGTATTATAAATGAAATACATATTTATTATTTCCCTTATCTACACTGGTTTTTGTTTTTCGGTGCGTTCAAAAGAATGTAATGACTAATTGATTAGACTGCTTAGACAACAAGTAATAGTGGTATGAGTGCAGTATAAATACTGATATAGATTTTCTTTTGGAACATTAAAACACTAAAATATGGAAGAGAGACATATATAAACAACAACAATCAGAAATTGATTTATTTTAATAAGACTGAAATAAATACCTCTCTGGCCACTTCATTTGATATCTGGAACGACATCAGTATCTCTGCCAGATCACTGGAATTATTTAATTACGATAATTCAAATGTCTAGCTACAAACGTAATCTAATTCTTTATTTATAAGACAAAGCACTGACCAGATATTTTAATAAATTTTGTGTCACTCACCCGACAGATGGATTTTAACGGTAAAGGGGGGAGGGGGGGGTTGGGTTCATCAGGGGCGTGCACTGCTGACCAATTTCTAAGGTGGGTGGGGGGGGGCGGGGCAAAGCAACACATGTTTTCCCATTGTTTCTGTCTTTTAACAGTGGTCTAATACTCATTTTTATTCGCCCAAACGACACCCCCCCCCTTTTTTCTGATTCACCGCCCTTCCCCCTTTAAATGACAAGACTATATTGATTGTTATCAGGGCTCTCTTAGTCTCGGGGCCTCAGTTGGAACATGCACGGGACCTAACGCACATACGTGGGAGGCAAATAAAACTAACTAAACGGTCGCCAGGGTTGGGGGGGGGGTCAGGCCCAGGTGAGGGACACACACAGTGTATAAATATGGTACAGAGATTTGTGATCCACGCGCTCTTACATATCGGCACAAGATAGTATAAATGGTAACCAACAGTTCACAGCCATGTGTCTAACCAGACGATGATGTCAGAGCCAAGTACCACCATTCGTGGACACACAAATGAATATGATATACAACGATAAAAGAAGATTTCAATAATCAATAGGCCAATAGATATAAGTAGACCAATAGATCGAACCTAACATTGCTATTTAAGGCAATATCTAGTTACTATTAGTATGCTGTGTAGTTAATATGGGTACATTGTGTAGTTAATTTGGGTACATTGTGTAGTTAATATGGGTACATTGATTTGTTAAAATTAGTACATTGTGAATTAAATATGGCACTGGCTCCACGTACGTCAAATGACGTACGATGTATTTTTTTTTTACCTCGTACGTCAACAGAATGAACTCTTATGATGTAAAGTTATAAATGCAGTTTAGATTATGATATTATTACTTACACAATGATGGTGCTCAAAATCGGCGATCGTTTTAACACATTTAAAGAGTAAACAGAACGAATGAGAACTCTTATTTACTGCAGACGTTGATGATGTCATTTACTGTTAAAAATCGGAGATATTTTTTTTTTCGGGGACCATAAATAGATATTGCTCAACACCCTAATCCTAACCCTAACCCTAATCCTATCCCTAACTCTAATCCTATCCCTAACCCTATCCCTAACCCTAATCCTATCCCTAACCCTAATCCTATCCCTAACCCTAATCCTGAAAACAAAATCTGGAAAAAAAAAATTATGATTTTTAAAAAAAATAACCATCAATAGATATTGCTCCACACCCTAACCCTATCCCTAACCCCCTATCCCTAACCCTGATCCTGAAAAATAAAATCTGAACAAAAAAATGTATGTCTCTATTAGGAATCGAAACCGCACATAGCAAGCCAAACTGGGTCTCAGCCAAGCGAACAACCTACATCACTAGCGCTCCACACAAACTACCACTAATTTAAATGTATAATTAGAAAAAATTGCGAAAAAAAATAACTTCAAATCATAAGAGTTCATTCTGTTGACGTACGAGGTAAAAAAAAAATACATCGTACGTCATATGACGTACGTGGAGCTAGTGCGATTAAATATTGGTAAATTGTGTAGTTAATTTGGGTACAGTGTGTAGTTAATTTGGGTACATGTGTAGATAATATGGGTACATTGGTTTGTTAAAATTAGTTCATTGTGTATTAAATATTGGTAAATTGTGTACCTAATATTGTATATTGTGTTCTTAATATAGGTTAATTTTGTATTTACTATTTCTACACCTTGGTTCATATATTGGTACTTTGTGTAGTTAATATGGGTGCATTGATTTGTTAAAATTAGTACATTGTGAATTAAATATTGGTACATTGTGTAGTCAATATTACAAATTGTGGTTTTAATATCGGTTTATTTTGTATTTACTATTTCCACACTTGGTACTGTAAATGAGTACATTGCGTAGTTAATATGGGTACATTGCATAGTTGATATGAGTACATTGTGTAGTTAATATGGGTACATTGCATAGTTAATATGGGTACATGGTGCAACCAGCCACCGTCTACCTCTATGTGGTGAGTAGTAACACAACTCTAGCAAACTATGATGAAAACCTATCAATTGAGTTGGTCAATAAATTTACATCACTGGGCTGGGGTTTTAAAATAGATGCTGTACTGAAGGACTCATACACAAAGTCCTATTATAATAACAAAGAGGTAATCGGGCAGGTACATTAACGTGAGACTGAATTAACTTTAACTAAGCACTTATTAAATTAAAATAAATTCACTCACGTCTCTCCATAAACATGTACAGACACGCATCCAGTCGTTAACTGATATAAAACTGCCAACTGCCAGCTTTAAGATATTAAAATTTTTTTTTTTAATTTCATGCGGTCCTACGCAAAGGAACTTAACCCCGACCCCCTCTCCCCCACCGTCAAGCAACAATACATGTATAAGACATATTTTTTTATATAAGTGGAGGAGGGTGAGGCAGGCCCGTAGCCAGAGGGGGGCTAGGGGGGGCTGTGCCCCCCCCGTGAGTGACCTGAGCCCCCCCCCCGTGCATGATTTGAGTTTTTTGACACAATTTTAATAATAACGGCTATAAAACATCAATCATTTTGTTTAATAAATCAATAATAATAAAAACTTAAAAGTTTATATTTTGGCAATCATTCAGGCTATTTATATATACTTACATATATAGCTTATCTAATTTTTGGGCAAAAAAGATTGAATCTTATTGAAGTTCAATTCTGGGTATTTTAGGCAGCATTGACATTTGGTGCTTCAACAGCCGTGTGTGAGAGCAGTTTCTCAACCCTCACACGAATGCTCACCCCATATCGCAGATCAATGTTACAAAAGCGTCTAAGCAATCTTTTCCTGCTTGCATTTGAAAAAGATTTAACAGACAATCTGAATGCTGAAGCATTTTTAGGTAAATTCAATGCTAAACCCAGGCCCGTAGCCAGGTCAAAGTAAGCAGGGACGCACCAATACCCAGCAAGGGGGCACCTTTACTTTTTCTTTATTTTTTCCTCTTTTTCTTCTTTTTTAAGTAGGGGGGGGCACTCCACACCTAGGGGGGGGGCAAGGCCCCCCAGTGCCCCCCCCCTTGGCTACGGGACTGGCTAAACCACTAAGTTTGCAAATTTTGAAACGTATAATAATATAAGTTCGCAACCAGTGCCGACGAGTGGGGGGGGAGGGGGGCCAATGCCCAGGGGCCCGGCGAGTTTTAGGGACCCGGACTGAGCTGGCCAATCAAATTTTTAAAATATTAATATCAGCATGGGGGCCCGAAATTTCTGTCGATGGGCCTGTTCGCAACCTTGTAAAAGTTTTATATATTGATATCTTCTGAGGACAACTAGCAACTTAAATAAGTTAATAAAATAACATTGGCTTCTGACTTCATTTTTATACATATGTATAATAAAATAATAAAGTACAAACTCCATGATTTCTGAGTGATGTTATTTAAATAGCAAATTTACTTTTTAGCAGAATTAATTTTATTTTAAATTGAATAATTGCGACTGTTTTTGTTGATAGATCTGTTCTTTGTTTTCAATATTTTATAAGAAATATCACACAAATAGCTAAGCTTTATTCATGCATCTTTATCGTTCTTCCCGGGTTGTACATTAAACAAACAGTATAATAATATAAATCAGGTATCTATTATGTAACAATTGTGTAGCAGAACTATTGGTCAATATATTTATAACAGGAATCAGAAATTGCTCAGCCTCAATAAATTTTCATCATTAAAATTCTTTACTATTTAAATTATTTTTAACAAAACTGCAACATGCCATGCATTATTATAACGTAGTTAAAATTATATATTTCTAATTAATAGCTAAACAATCAATAATAAAATGCACCATTCCAGATATGGAACTGCAAAAAATTTCTTGGGGAGGGGACTCACTGAGATCTCCTCCCCAAACCCCTCCTCTCCATTCGCAAGCTTTCGGCGCTTCGCGCCTCCATTTTCGCCCCCTCCCGAACATTTCTTCTACCCCACCAGGGGCGGATTTAGGGGGAGGGGCCGGGGGGGGGCCATGCCCCCCCCTTTATTACAAGTTTAGGTAATACATCATTAAATTATCGAAATATTTTTTGTTCTAAGACCAATTTTCAACAATGAAAACAGTATTGCCCCCCCCCGGGGGTCAATGTTATGCCCCCCCCCTTCGTCAAAGTTGTCTAGATCCGCCCCGATCATTTCTTCGGTACCCCCCCCCCGAAAAAATGTCTTCGCCCCCCCGAAAATGTCTTCGGCCCCCCCAATCCAATATTCCTGGCTACGGGCCTGGGTGGGGGGAGGGGCATTTCGAAGTGCTGTGGGGTGGGGGTTAAATGTTTCCTAGTCTGCTTTTATTTATTTTTTTTTAATATATGACCTCTGACACATACAATAAAATAACGCCCCGATGTGTACGCCTTAGAAGAGCGAGTTTCTACTCTACATATCACATACCTGGTTTACCTGGTTGACTCACCAGGCAGCAGGGACAAAATGGTTTATTGTTGGTGTTAATCTAAGAATAATAGCAAATAACACGTGCACAAAATAAATAAATAAATAAATGAAACCACTTTTTGTGACTTTGTTGGGTAAATGCATTTTAATTAAAGCCCCGTTTATAAAAATAAAATATTCAAAAATTAACAACAAAAAAATACAATATTTCCTCCTGATAAATGCATATAGTAATATGAATAAAAAGACACAAATAAAACATGTAAAATGTGTTACCTTACATTATCTTGATACAAGGTTTTACATTCTTCATTGCTACAGTTATAATGTACGCGATTGGTCAAACCGTGTGATATCTCATCAAACTAACATAGAATCTGTTTGCAAATGACTTGTAATACCATACATACAGTAATGAACATATGGACGAGACATTGGCGTTCAAGCGTGTGATGATATATAAATTACCAGGTATACATTTTTAAAAGACTCATATTATTGTAACTATTTTTTTTTAACTGATAGGATGCTTAAGGAGTATTGTATTTTATAATTTATTTTAATCAACATTTTTATTTTAACATGAAAATCATTATAACGTGGTAACATTTTCTTCTCTTTAATTATTTGTAAGATCTACTTTTTTGTGTGCATGTTCTTCAGAGCTTCAGACAATTCATGAAGAGGTGAAAAATAAATCCAAAACAATGTCCGGGCAGGCACAATACATGCTCTACTTTAAAGAAACACACACAATGTAAGCAGGGCTTAAACGTAGTGCACACAGTGTAAAACCCAACTTAAAAGAAGTGCACACAGTGTAAGCGCGGCTTAAAAGTAGTGCACACAGTGTAAGCACAGCTTAAAAGAAGTGCACACAATGTAAGCACGGCTTAAAAGAAGTGCACACAATGTAAGCACAGCTTAAAAGTAAAGCACACAGTGTAAGCACAGCTTAAAAGAAGTGCACACAATGTACGCACAGCTTAAAAGAAGTGCACACAATGTAAGCACAGCTTAAAAGAAGTACACACAATGTAAGCACAGCTTATAAGAAGTGCACGCATTGTAAGCACAGCTTAAAAGAAGTGCACACAATGTAAGCACAGCTTAAAACAAGTGCACACAATGTAAGCACAGATTTATTGGTGTAAATATACTTTAAAGAAGTGCACTCAATGTTTTGAGTACTTAAAAATATGAACATGAAGTTAGCATTGTACAATAAACCAATGAACTAATATACCTCCCATATAAATGCTAATTTAAATAAAGCAAATAAAAAAAAACCCAACAATTACGCACTATTTTACAATAGATATTTTTATAAGAATTTTGTGAATTTGAAATGCAGGCCTTTAAAAAAGAATGAGTGCAATATATTTTATAAATTCTCTTTTTAATAAATATTTATATAAAAAATTAATTAAATGACTATTTGTTTTCATTGTTCAAATTATTGTTGTGTTAGTTTCAGTTTCTACAGTTAACATTTAATTTAATCAATTTTTTCAAATATTTCATAAATTAATATTTATACAGGTTAGTGAAACTTTCCATATTTAGTAGAGCTCATAGCCAGTGCATTAGGTCTTGATCCGGGGTCTATACCACTGATATGTTAGGGAGCCCAAGAGCCTCTTGGTAGCTGGGTGGCGCACCATGGAGGGTCGAATTCCCAGGGTACTGACGACTCTGTTGGGTTTGAAACAGTTGGCCCTCTCGGATTTGTGTCTGTTTCCTCAGCTGGTTTTGAGACTTTGGGCTCTCTTGGGTTTGTGTCTGTTTGCTCTCTTGGTTTTGCGACTTTTGGCTCTCTTGGGTTTTCGACATTAGGCTTTCTTGGGTGTCTGACTGTTTGCTCTCTTGGGTTTTGCCCCCCATGGTGCACCAAAGTGCGCAGGGCAAGCAACAAAGGACGACCGACATCATCACCATTACACCCAGTATAATCAATATCACAATATACACAAGTGTATAGTCTACGTCATAGTAAGTAATAAGGGAGCAGCTGCTTCTGTTTTGTTCATCGCATCGACGTGTGAAGTTCTTAAATCCGTTTATAAAGATGAACTCTTGCATGCTGCTCCTGATCATTCCAAACTGGTAGTTGTAGAACGGTATGTAGCAAATCGCTGCGCGGGGCACTCTGTTGCACTTCACGAACATACTGTGCGCCTCATAGCCGCACGTGTACACAGGGGTTAAACCCAATGAACTCCTTTCAGGTACGTATCCAGACTCTCTGAACACAGTCGCAACTTCGAAGACTAAAGGGTCCGCTTTCATTGTCAGGTGCACTGTGCATGATATAGTGTCAGCGTCATTTAGACATTCTGTTAAACTGAAAAAAGCCAAAGTAGAATAGTCTCTTTGTAGATGTGTTGAAGTAAAGTAACAGTAAAGTAAAATTCTTACGCAGTAAAGAAGTCTAATGTAGACAATCTTGAAATAAATTAACAAGTATTATGTTAACCTCTACATTTTGAATCAACTGTGCTCTAAACCAGATTTAAAGTTCTTAATGCAGATATTATAAAACATGATGTTAAAAACTTGTTTCGATACTTTCAAATAAGGGCATACATTGAAATGAAATGTTACCTACATTTTGAATAATCTATCCTAGACATTTGAAACCAGAAACTACGCAAATGTTCAAACAACTAAAAAATAAATTGCTGTTTATGAATTGCTGCAATGGAGTTTGGAGTTAAAATGATTTGTAAGGTGCAGATTCATGTCATTTTTGACACTCAGAGGTATTTTGGGCGGAAGGCTATATAGCAACATATGTAGCCTATCCGGCTTCAACATCATCCGGCACAGATGTCATCGCAATTATTGCAGTTAATCGAGCGTCTAATATATTTGCAATTCAGGTTGAATTGAACTTAATGACATGAATTATTCTTTAAGTCAGCCCCGTAGTTGTGAAAATTCTACAGCAGGGGCCAGGCATTCTACAGCAGGGGCCAGGCATTCTACAGCAGGGGCCAGGCATTCTACAGCAGGGGCCAGGCATTCTACAGCAGGGGCCAGGCCAATAGCGGGGGGGGGGGGGCAGGAAATAAATGTTACTAATTAGAGCAAACAAGCAGAGGGGGGGCCAGACAAAACGCAGGGGGGGGGCGTCACCCTGCCCCTCCCCCCCCGCACGCTACGGTCCTGCTATAAGCTGATGTAAATAAAGAACAGTTTCTTTGATTCAACTCTATCTTTTTCCTTCTTTTCAACTTTCAACTGCAGTATTCGTAAAGAAAGATATTATATTTCTCATTACAATCAGTGGCGTCATTTCGGGTAGGACTTTGGATCGGGTGGTGGAGTAAATAAATGTGCTGTGCTGAGGTCTATAGTGGGCGTATACATGAATAAGGTCAGAGTTCAAATCCAATTCAGAAGGACGGGAGGGGGGATGATGCAATATCTCCCCTCCACAAAACGACACCTCTGATAGTTATATCTAAATCGTCAACTCTTACAGAACTATTTCTACATCTTTACCATAAGGCTGTAGCCATAGAGGCGCATGGCTAGTCGGATTAATATGAGGCAGGGTATTCTTAACACACGGGCTCCTTCAGGCGCTATCTTGGTGGGGGGGGGAGGCTCAACTTGTATAGTGGACATTTGCTAATAGAAATCTACATTTCACCTTTGCCACTACTTTTTACCCTGAGGCTTCTATTAAACTTAAGACGGGCCTCCCTGAGGCTCGAACCCGAAAGTTTCACCATACTGAAAAGATTTTCAACCAACGCCCCGCCGAGCCAAAATATCTGGCCAGAAATCAGGGACCACTGTAACAAAAAGTTCCGACTCGCGCATCAAACCTGAATCGTTCATTCTGGTAATCAAAATCTCTACGCCTCTCCTAGATCGGCTTACATGCATATCGACAGCAAACGAGTTTTATAATTAGAATTATTTCTGCATACCTGCCGAATTTTTCCAAGTCCATGTCAAGACGACACAGGTCACCAGTGATGACGTCACGGACTGTCATAACTGCGCAGTCGCACGAAAGAGAATGCAGGACAGTGGTCAAGAGAATGGCACGAATCCAAGTCTCCATTTTTTCTTTTGTTTGGACAGTAATTGGAAGACTTACTACTGGAACAAACGAAGGATAAATCTCTCAGTACGCATCAATGACATAAACAAAAACAAATCAGCTAGGTATAAATCTTACTTCTTTAAAGGAATTAGAAACAAATTGTATTGTTACTACTAGCAACGATCAAGCTGTTGGGCCGCCGTTAAATGAGTGCAGGGCCAACAATTTGTCAGGGGGGTGGGGGTGCCTGACGTTAAGTTTGCCGTCGGGTACACCGTTATAGTATAAAAAAACTTATTCATCGGGGAGTGTATGTGATCAGGCCCACCGACAGAAATTTCGGGCCCCTGGGCAGGGCTGATAATGATATTTTTCAAAAGTTGATTGGCCAGCTCCTCCGGGCCCCTAAAACTCGCCCGGGCTCCTGGGCATTTGCCTCCTACCCCATCTCTGCGGGTCTGTATGTGATCATAGGGGGCCCCAACTGGTGGCGATGGTTAGGGGCCCCTGATTACCTGGCGACATCCGATGTGTTGTAATGTACATGAAATTCATAGGATGTAATTAATTTTGACCATTTCAAACAGTAATGATTCTTAATGCTATAATGTAAAGTGACTGGTATACATGTACTACAAAAATAAGGCCCTTTTTTTACTACGTAATAATGCAAGACCTAATCATAAAAATGCATCTTATAAATACTATATAAATTTACAGACATACAACTGTATACAAATAATCAAACGTACCTATGGCTTAGCTGCTCTGTTTACATCTATCTACCCTGTCGTCATACGATCTCACCCCAAACAGTTAAACAAAATGACCAGGTAGAAAACTTTGACACACAGGCATGCGCCTGGTAGTAGACAGACATATTGCACTGCGTGCTCATAAAACACACACCCTTTTCCCCTACAATTGTCAATCAAATTTCACTTTTATAGCTGAGTGTCATTGTGAAGGGAAACTTTTTCTATTTTTTTTTTAGATTGTTTTTTTTTTTGAGATCACCTTTAAACAACAAACTGCGACAGACACACACAAAGATAGTGTTGTGGTGCACAGAGAATCGATAGCCCTGCTCATGCATTCGCAGAGAGCCTTTACATTTTGACTCTAACGTCGCGGTTCCCAGCCGATGGTACACGTACCTCATGGAGTACGGTAAAGCTCAGCGATAACTCTTATTTTTAGTTTTAAAGCAAAAAAGAATTTGAAGAAGTTTGTCAGTTTGTTGCGTGACTCTTCACCAAACCACACGCCAAAGTATCGCATTAGAAATGTTTCTTTCTCTCTCTGAACTCTCTAATTGGTAACTGCGGGCTGAGACTTGGTCTCTTAGGGCCCGTGAGATCAAACTCGCTGTGTCCATCAACATCTGGAGATAAAGGCCGATGGGCAGAGGCTATCCGACTGGTCCACCCTGTGGTCTGCCAACCATAAGAAAGGTTTGTGTGTGAGGTCTTTGTAAGGATGAGACTAAATCTCTTAGATCCTATAAACCACTTATGGGACGGTTTTTATCCTTCTTTCATCCCCACACCATAGCCCGATAGTGCAATGGCCATGGAGAGACCACGGGAGATATATCGGGAACTTGAGCCAAATACCTGAAAAATTTCCTTGGTCCTCACCGGAGATCGAACCAGGTACATTCAGGTCAACAGTCGAGCGCTTTACCGCACGACCATTCGTCCCCCTCTGTTAGAAAGGTTGAGCACAGTCCATTTTGAAAATAAATACATTTATTCACGAATTAACGCGTGATCATTGATCGCGGACATAATTTTGCACTTTTTCCGGGAACAGTTGCGACCAATGTTGAGACCCGCTTCTTTAACAAACATCTCTTGGACACACACACGCACACGCACATACACACATACACACACACACGCACATACACACACACGCACATACACACATACACACACACGCACATACACACATACACACACACGTACACACACACACACACAAGTAAAAGAAAACATCACTGAATTCAACTAAGTGGCGCCTCCAGCATAACTTGGGCTTCCAGCATATCTTGGGGCCTCCTGAAATCCGATGCCTAGGTGCCCACCTAAACGATTTCCCATTTCTAAAACTGAGTAAAAAATATAGTATAGCCAGTGGCGCAGAAAGAAAACTGTGGGTTGTGCGGCAGCACAGGGCCCCCAAATTAGGAAAGGGGCGCTGTAAATCTTTTTTTTTTTTGCCCTTTCTAATAGGGAGGAGAGCGCCAATTAATGTATCGAGCACGTGTATGTAAAATATACCATTTGGCGCCCCTTTGTGAGTAGCGCCTGGGGCATGATGCCTCCCCTCCCCTTGCCCACCCCTCGCTACGCCTCTGGTGTGGACCTCATTTTTATTTATTGGTGGGGGGTGGGAGGGGGGCGTGATATAAATGTTATTGAACGACGTTTTTTATTTTAATGACAATGAAATACATGAACTCTACATGGTTAGGGAGAATTTCTTTACATTTTGTTTTTAATAGGTTTGTAAAATATGATCAGCTACCCCATATATATATATATATATATATATACACACCATAGTAGGGACTAGTAAAAGCTATGTTAGATGACCTAGTAAAAAGTACCCGTCGGGGGGCCAACGTTAGTACCAGATTTAATAAGTATTTCTTTTTAGACGGGGGCCCATTATTCAAAGTGGGTGGGGGGGTCTTTGGAAGTGACCTATTTTTTTTTTTCATCCAAAATGTACGGCCCTTAATAGATTACATTGGACATAGATACATTAAAAAATTAAACCAGAAAAAAATAAACAAAGTAAAAATATTTTTAATTCACTATATTGTGTTTATTAATGTTTAAATGTTGATGTTAATTAAGTTTACCATGGAAATGGAAATTTAGATTTTAAAACAAAATTTTTGACAACAATAAACAATACACTTGAAATAAAAGAAAAATATATTAACATTTATAAATAAGTATACAAATATTGTGAACATAAAGGCATAGTCTTCAACTTAACATTTCAAACTGTTTGATTTAAATATTTTTTTTTTAAAAAAAAAAGCAAAAAAAAAATATATATCACTTGAACACCAGCAAGATAAAGACGAAAATATCTTTACATTGAAAACTAAAGGCTTCAACAAAACATTTCGAAAAAAAGAAATATTGTGTTTATTATTCTGGCTGATTCATCAGTGCCACATCTTTTGATAGATCTGCAACAAAATTTTATTTAAAAAAAAAATGAAATGTTTGAAGTGTCTAGATTTATTTCAATGACCGAAAAAACAACAACTGACAAAATTTATTAAAGGATTCTGTTATGTTTAATATTTTGTTTTACTAAACTGTATCCACATCTGAGAATGTTAGAAAACATATTTCGTTATGGAGCCTATAAAGACCATCAGGGTGAGTAGAAGTTGAGTTCAACTATTTCTTTAGCCTGTCATTCTATTGTACACTGACCAGCTGATTTCTATTGTACACTGACCAGCTGCTTAAATTTTACAATCTTCTGCCAGGTACACACTTATAGACTCATTGGATCTAGAAATATCGATAAGACTTTGAGAAACATCCCAGCAATCATCTGGGGAATCTAACTCAGGACTTTTAGGTTGGTGGTCGAGAACTCTACCACTCTGCCATCACTAGACAAAATTAGTTTCCAGCTATGGAACAATCGTTTCAAATATCTACATGTGTTTAAGAGATGATAGCAGAGAACCCAACCTCTCTGCCATGTCTAGATATGAACATTTCCAGCTATGCAACAATCATTACAAATATCTACAGGCAACCTATGGAATGAGTGTGAGACATGAACTTCACTGAGAAAGACGACGAGAGAGACGCCAGATCTAATTAAAAAAATATTGCACATTCACTTATCAAAGGTAAATTTTTAAAATGTAGAGATTAAAATAAAAATAAACAGAGATTAAACAAAAGTTTAGGGTACATTTATTAATATATCACTCTGATATCACTGCAATGGTCAAGGAGACAAAACAGTGGAGATAAGTGGCTAACTTGTTTGTCTCACCTGGATTTGAACCCTCTCTCTGCACCACACAGATCGGTTTCGTGACCAAAGCGACATTAGTAATAAAATAAAAAGCACATTTGAATATTTAAAAAAAAAAAAAAGAAATAGAATATAATTTTTAAAAAAATGTAATAAAACTTTCTTATTTGAACAAATACAATATGAAAATGTCTTTCTCAAAACGAATTGCAACAGTAAATATAATTATTTACATATGAAATGGAAAGTAAACAAAACAGTATCACACTAAAATGTGTATTTTAATACATGTATTAATTTTCTATTCATCCTAATTTTATTTTAGTAATTTCTAGAATATAATCTTGAGAGTTGTTTTCAAATTGAAACAAAAGTTGAATTGGACATCTAATGAATAAAAATTTTGTTCAAAGGACCTTTAAAGTATTTCCTTTATGTAAAATAATCATAAAAAAGTCATAAATAAGTCATTTCATAAAAATACAAAAAGAGTAGATTACACCACAACATATGGTTACATAAATAGAAACATTTCTATTTATGTAACCATACTAAATTTCTATTAATATTTTCTTAATTTATTTATATTTAGTTTAATCGCTATAACATAATTTTACTTATTTTATAACAAATATGAAGCAGTATTTCCATTAAAAATATGTATTCATTAATGAGCAGACCAGTAACTGTAAGTCTGTAAATAATACTTTGGTTGAGTTAAAATACAAATGTAATATTTGCTGACGGTTATACAATTTTAGCAACAGAGTAAACCGCCGGATGTTGATCAGCCTCAAAATGGTCATAGCTGTGCAGCAAATGCCTCTGCTCTTCACCGAGTTTGTTGTACTCGCGCACTTCCGTTTGGCCACTCCCACCATTCAACATCCTGTGAGGAACACACGTGTTAGGGTCGGCGTACTCGTGCTGGCTTGCCATCGAGGCTTTATGAGGAGGCTCTTCCCTCTCTGAGTAGGTCACACTCTCTAGCTCGGTGTAATCACCCTTTGAAAGATTCTTCTGACCCATGAAAGAGTCCTCGTCGCCATCATCTAACGCGTCATCAGGGTTACTGTACTCTGAGGTCTGAGAGTCATCACAGAGTTTGTAAGAGTTTTTGGAACGACGTGGCGCATCAGAGTCTGTCGACAGCGACCTGCCGTTCTGTTTGATTTGCTTAGGGTCGTGGTAGCTATCTACCGGGCGGCTGTAGTCCGCCAGGTTAGCTCTGTCTGGGCTTTCAACGGTTGGTTGACGTTCGAATCTTTTATTCACGCTGCTGGGATAGGGATAGCTGTAAATGGCGCTTATCCCACCGAAGTTGTTGTTCGCCGGTCTCTTTACAACCGTTTCATTATCTTCGCAGTCAAGGGGAATAATCACTTCCTCGTACCTCGGAGGCTTATTGATCTCACTTTTAGTTATCTCCCTTGCCCTGCCGCGCTTTCTCCTGCAGATGAGGCAATAGCTGACTATGGCGATGATTAAAATTATGACGACGCCCAGAACCGAACACACGACAATCACTGCCAAGGAAACGCTGGACGAAGTCTGCACCTCTTCCGTCGTGAAGACGTTGGTCATCGTTGACGTCTCTACATCTGCTGAATACGTCATGGAATCTTCATTCACCCGAACGGTAACCCGAGGTTGATTAAAGGATAAATTAGTGGATTTCTGCCTTAACGAATTAGGATTAGCCGCTGATCTGTAATAGATAACGGCCCAATTCGAGCCATACTCCCCGAGGCAGCTGTAGGTAGAGTTGGACAATGAAGAGTGTGAGAGATACTCCTCCGGATGTCGCCTCCAGCTGATGCCGAAGAGATCCCCCGCTTTGACATCTTTACAAGTCACCAGAATTTTAATCTTTTCACACTTGACTGAATTCGTCCTTGAGTGTAATGAGCAAATGTATTTAGGGACGGTGGTGGAGGAGGCGGGACTTGACCACATCTCTTTCCTCACTTCTGCAACATCGTATGTGAAGGGTGCTGTCTGATTGCGCAGCGGGAGCTCGCAAGATCCTGCGTCAGTACTGACCATACAGGATTGAAACCTGAAATAACGAGACAGATACACCAGAATTAAGACTGATACATAAATAGCAGTACTGACTATTGTAAATTAAAGGGTAAATATTGCATTTGTTAAGCATCTTCATAGGCTACGTTCTCTGGGCAGGGACTCTTACAGATATGCAGGTTCGTGGTAACTACGTTCTCTGGTCAGAGACCCTTACAGATATGCAGGTTCGTGGCAACTACGTTCTCTGGGCAGAGACCCTTACAGATATGCAGGTTCGTGGCAACTACGTTCTCTGGGCAGAGACCCTAACAGATTTGCAGGTTCATGGCAAAGGTATCTATTAGGGCCCTAAAGCAAAAATTTTATAGAGATTCAAACTGGAATGGGGTATATGTAAGGGCCCTAAAGAATCACCTATTCGTGCTATCCATACGTGCGGATGTTACCTATGTAATGGCCCTAAAGAATCACATATTCGTGCTATCCATACGTGCGGCTGTTACCTATGTAAGGGCCCTAAAGAATCACATATTCGTGCTATCCATACGTGCGGCTGTTACCTATGTAATAGGATTGCTTGAGCATACATTCGTGGGGTGTGTGTGTGTGTGTAAGGATGAGATGAAATCTCCCATACACCACCAATGCGACTGTTTTCATGGTGCCATTCTTTCATCACCCACCTTAGCCGATGATGTTTCACCACACTATCACACCCACCCCCTCGTCTATTTCTAGGGGTAACAGCAGCAGCCTTGCAAAACTAGAGGTTCTAAGTTCACGGGAAGTGCAAAGGTCAGGTGGGTAAAAGGTGGCCGGGCACTTAACTTTCAATGTAAATTCTTAATTTGCCTCCATGGCTCTTTAAGTCACGACATGATGTTTGCAATATATATATATATATATATATATATATATATATATATATATATATATCACGACATGATGTTTGCAATATATATATATATATATATATATATATATATATATATATATATATATATATATATAAAAGAACTTTCGAAAATCAAAGATCGTATACATTCATGGAGAAATTTTATTTTTTTCAAAATACATTTCTATATTAGACTAAGAGATTTAGTTTAGCTAGAAGAGGAGGCACAGAAATTATCATAATTATTGCACTCTGATTTACCACATATTAGTTGATTCAAATTAGTGACTATAAAAAAAAACCATAAAACGCTTATTAAAACATATTACATTAAAAAATCATGTCCTACTTTGTATCTTTATATCCCCCCCCCCCTAAAAAAATGTGTAAAATAAAATACATCAATATTTGATTTATAAAAAACCCAGATAAACCTATATTATATTCATTGTTGATCAAGCAATTGTATTTAGAAATGGTAAAAAGAGTTACGTACAAGCACATTTTTTTCTTAGCAAAATTTTTTTGAAGCTATTTAACATCTACTCAGTAGGGTCAAACAGTGCCGAACCTAGCGATTTGGGGCCCGGAGGCCCTTGCATTATGACATTCGACACCTTGACATGAGTTAATGTACTTAATATTTAATGTAAAAAGATTCTGGGGGGGGGAGGTGGGCTACCTCAAGCTGGGGCCCGGGGTACTTTCGAATTGGGACCCCCGCCCCTGCCCCCACCCTAGGTACGACTCTGGTCAAACTAGCATAATAATGGGTTCCCCAGTGAAAACAGTCTGTTGGGGGATACTTAGAACAACAACTCCAAGTATATATATATACAGTAAGTAAAGTTCCCCTAGCTCTGAAGGGCCATCAGGGCAGATGGAGTGTAGAATTCATCTGTTTCTATAACCTCGGCATATGAAGGGATTGTGTGGTTAGCACAATGCCCAGCCGCCTTTACTTCCCCAACTTTAAGTCAGGTACCCTTTTAAAGCTGGGTGGACTTGTGGGACGACTTTGAAACACAATTCACCTGGAAAAATTCCATGGGCCTCACCGAGGATCGAACCCAAGACTCTCAGGTCGACAGTCGAGTATCTACACCACTCGGCCATCCGTCCCACCATATATGTATATACGGAAATGATCATACGGGCCCTATACTTAGAAGTTATAAGGTTTCTGGAAACAGGGGTCACTTGACATTACTATTGGCTGCACGAGTCCCAAGACATCTGATCAATCCTGAACTTGGAATCCCGAGGGTCTTTCTATGGGGGTCGGGAATGTTATCCCCCCGCCTTATGCGTTCATACGTTGTTTGTTTGTTTTTTTTTTGTACAATACGTTCTGTTGTAATCGTATATCTAACAACTGAAACTGACCAGCAGAAATAATAAGTGTGTCTTACCTGTCGAACTGTTGAGTGTTGAAGCGCAGAATGACGTAGTGCTGACCAGTACCGTAATCTAGCCTCATCACTGCACTCCGAGATGTCTGCAGGATTAGCACCGATATCAACAGGCGAGTAATCACAGTTAATCTCATGGCAGGTTAATAAATACCTGAAAAAAAAATGGGTGGAAACATGACAGTAATCTCTTGATAGAAAATTTTTCAAATACACTTTGTATCCAAAAAAACAACATGGAATCAACTGGGCTGCATTATTGCCTGCATATTTTACAGATATATATATAGTATACGGGCTAAATTTTACAGTGGGGTGCAAGCTATGGACTACTACTGTATTGAACAACTGCGGTCGATACTAATGCATCTGAGATAAAAAATACGCCCTGCTTATCACACCATCTGTCGGTTTTATCAAACAAAATGTTCCTTCGATCTCAAACAGCAGGTGAGAGGTAAATTATTTTGGCTAATACATGTGCGTTGACCTATTATAAATATAACACAGGTAAACGTAAATATGTAACTTTGTTTACATGAAAAAAGTATTAAAACATAAAAAAAAATAATAACAACTAACAATTAGGTTAATTCATGTGAAGAAAATATTTTTTTTGAAATAAAATATGGAATTAAAAAGAAATAAACTGTACGACAAGCTATACATACTTTTATTTTTTAAGAAACATATTCCTTATGTACCAACTGCACAATGTATATATAGATGTGTAGTATGCCAGTGAATCACTGATTCTACACACCTGTGCTATCCCTGCGTGTGTATGTGTGTCAGGATTTAACGTACTCTCTGCTTACATACAGACAGACAGACATATGCGCCCTAAATCTCAGGCTTAAAAAAAATTATCAAAAGTAGGCCAAGTAACTTTCGGTATTCTTACATGCAGACAGAATATAAGAAAAATCTCCCCTCCCCCCACCCATCCCCCGCCACCCTTCCACGTTTTTACCATTTTGGTGTAGCGTGACACCAGACCAGGGGCGTTACTGACGGAAGGGTGGGGTGGGGGGGGGGTAAAGAGGGCGTTTGTGAAACACGATCAGAAATCGGTCTCCGGGTGGGGAAAATATATATATATATATATATATATATATATATATATATATATATATATATATAAATTGTAAAACGTTTCTTTACATTGAATGATTCAATACGAGTTGATTGGTTGCACTGATACATTGCTTCAAATTTATAGGTGTCTCTAGTAATTGTCCTTAGCTGGGGTTGGGGGTGGGGCACTAATAAATTACTTAGTATTTATAAGTTCGTAAAACGTTGTGTATTTAGAATGTCCTTAGATGATGGGGGGGGGGGGCAAACCAATTGTCATTGGACGTGATGTGCTTACGTAATGAACATTGTCCTTTCTATCGAGAGAGTCACAGGTTCGATCTCCGGTGAGGACCAATAGATATTTCAGGTCATGGGCTTAAGTCCCCGCAATGTCTCCCGTGGTGCACCATCGGCTATGGCGGGGATGAAAGAAGGGCACCATAAAAGTCGTCCCATGAGTGGTTTATAGGATCTAAGATTTAATCATATCCTTACAGGGACTTCATAAACTATCTGTTCTGGGCTTTAGTTAAAATTCTTTTTTCCAACTAGTAATTAGTCAAGCCCTGGTAACCCACACTATAATAGATAGAGTGAAAACCTCCACAACTCGCATACCTTACTTGTCAACCTTACTTATCACTGTTATTCATGGGCCTTTATGAGACAGTGGGGGGGCAATGAATTTCCTTTTTGGGACAACTCAGTAATTACTTCAATCCAACAGAAGTTCCTGGTCAGTAACTAACAGCACAAATCTGTTGATGATTTAGAAAAAAAATAGTGAATAACAGTTTTTGCTTCTTAATAAACCGTTAGTTTCAACAGGTGGGTCATGAACCCACGTAAAACCTTCAATGACACCGAACAGTATATATATTGCATTATACCAGACTCTTTTTTTTTTTCAACAGCATTTAAGATGAAAACAGCTTTCTTTTTTTTTTAACTTTAGATAGGCCACATAGATGGTGAGACCATACACAGTCCACAATAACACCCCCCATTAAGGCGACGCCACTGCAAAAGAGAAAAAGAGAAAAAAAAAAGTTTGTTGACACTTAGCCGTGGGAAACGTGTAGAGCAGAAGTAGTGCGTCGTGACCTACATTTGTGTACACTGTACAGCGATAACTGCACACCATTGGCAGCACACACAACGGTGCTGTGTCTGTGTTATGTCGGACTGTGTGACTTTGTATGCAATCAGAGCATTTCTTACGTTTCGAAAGCTCAAAGCAAAGGTACATTTGGGGACACCATGCAGAGGTACATTTGGGGACACCATGCAGAGGTACATTTGGGGACACTATGCAGAGGCAGTGGCGTAGTGAGGGGGGCAAGGGGGCATCATGCCCCGGGAAATACTCACAAATGGGCTCCAAAAGGCATATTTTACATAAAATATTATATGGTTTTTAATTGGGGGGGGGGAGGGTGCTAAAAAGGTATTGTGCCCCGGGCGCGAGTAAAGCTCTCTACGCAGCTGTGCAGAGGTACATTAGGGGCAGCCCCGTAGCGTGAAAATTTTACAGCAGGGGCCAGTCATTCTACAGCAGGGGCCAGGTAGTAGCGGGGGGGGGCAGGTAATACATTTTACTAAGTAGAGCAAATAAGCAGAGGGGGCCATACAAAACGCACGCTACGGGCCTGATTTGGGGACACTATGAAGAGGTACGTTTTGAGGGACTCTAAGGGTCTTTCAAATATTTGGTCTTGGAAAAATGAGGCCTCCACGTTATCCTCTAGACGTTATTTAAAATCAGGGCTTAATGGTGCTCAGATTATGAATCCAGGAATCTGGCACAAACTCAAAGTCTTAGCAGGGGAGGGGGGGTCACCTAAATTCATTTTCCTAGTGTCTCATGAACGTAAGAACGGCCCTGCATTCATTTCAAATAAACCTTTCGACTGTATCAAAAGATGTGATGCAAGATTCGCATATCTGTCTTTAAACAGAACTGTACATCTATTGTTAATAAGTTAACCACAAGTATGTACGAAAATGGGGCTACAAAATAAAATGGTGTTTTCACTCGTATTCGCCACGGAGTTTATCCATCATTACTGACTGGAGAAGACAATCGACCAACACTGTTCATAGATCAATATCTATTGCGGCGTATGTTACGCCGCGGGATTGCTAGTATATATATATTATAACTAGTACTAGCGGACGTTGGTAGTGGTAAGGGAGGGTGGGTGGTAGGAGGGTATTGTTTGTGTTGTTGTTTTATTCAACGAAAGAATACCACTAAATTAAACATTATGGTTAAGACACACACACACATTTGGACAATGAAGCACGCAGTTGGACAATGACACACTTAGGCCCATATGAACAATGACACACACACACAATGACACACACTTGTATGAACAATGACACACACTTGTATGAACAATGACACACACTTGTATGAACAATGGCACACACACACACACAATGACACTCACATTTGGACTATGTGTGAAACACAAATGGTTCGATTCACTCGTTTGTTTCTTTTGACAATACCCCCCCCCCCTCCAAAAAAAATATATCCACTGCTGTTAATGTACATTTATTTCCCTCCCACCCCCCCGGCCCCCTTTCCCCGAATTTTATAAACTACATGTATTGCAAAAACAAACCTTTTCTTTATACTCTTTTTAGACTTCACTGATATAACGGGACATTTTTTTTTGTGTGTAAACAGTTTCCTTAAAATGCAAAATCACTTTTTCGACAGCTTCATGGATTGTACACAGATTATTGAAATATTGTAAATAAAAAAAAATTGTATTTCCTCTCTTATTTAAGATAATTTTCAATTCCTCATAAATAAAACATATTTTACCATCGGGATTTCCCGGCATCCCGTGATAGGCAGACCACCAGGAAACGGGAAACCCTCGCGTGAGCTAATGCTAATGTACATACACACTCAACCTTATTCACTATTGTCCTCAGCTGGCTATTGCCCTATAAACGTGTTGTCAATCGGGATATGTTTTGAGTAGAAATCGAGATATGTTTTGAGTGGAAATCGAGATATGTTTTGAGTGGAAATCGAGATATGTTTCGAGTGGAAATCGAGATATGTTTTGAGTGGAAATCGAGATATGTTTTGAGTGGAAATCGAGATATGTTTTGAGTGGAAATCGAGATATATAAATGAAATAATATCTAATAATAGTTCTGGATTATTTTATTGTATCGTTTAGACATTCTATTTTCACTTTTTTTTTGCTACAATCACAGGTACACACAAACATACACACATAAAGACAATAACACTCGAACATTCATCCACAAACACACGCACACACAAATAGGGACGGATGGCCGAGTGGTGTAGATACTCGACTGTCGACCTGAGCGTCCTGGGTTCGATCCTCGGTGAGGCCATGGAATTTTTCCAGGTGAAATCTGGTACAAAGTCGTCCCACAAGTCCACCCAGCTTTAAGATGGGTATCTGACTTTAAGTTGGGGAAGTAAAGGCGGCTGGGCGTTGTGCTAACCACACAATCACTTCATATGCCGAGGTTATAGAAACAGATGAATTCTACACTTTATCTACCCTGATGGCCCGTTACGGCTAAGGGAACTTTTTACACACACAAACTATTTTAAGTAAATTCATTTCATTTACCTTTCATCATTCCAGATAAAAACTTGTTCAGTCTTAACGAATCAAATATGCTAAACGGCTATTAAAAAAAATCAACTTTAGTAAAAAAATATCCATAAGAAACAAGTCAAACTGTAAAACATGAATTTTCAAAAAAAAAATTCACGTAACACATGTACCTACCTACACACAACACATATATTGACACAGCACATAACAACCTACCGCGCAGTTCATACAGGTAGCCTAAGGTCAGACAAGTTCAAAGGTCATTATGAACTAAAGCCTATTGAAACATGAAACGGTTTTGAAGAGATATGAGACTCGTGATATAAGTATTCTAGTTTTGGCCAGTTAAATTGTCGCAGATCTTTTGTTTTTTCTGAATACATTTGGTAGTTAACGAGAGCTTAATGACAGTCAATACTTCTATCTATCTATCTATCTATCTATCTATCTATCTATCTATCTATCTATCTATCTATCTATCTATCTATCTATCTATCTATCTATCTATCTATCTATCTATCTATCTATCTATCTATCTATCTATCTATCTATCTATCTATCTATCTATCTATCTATCTATCTATCTATCTATCTATCTATCTATCTATCTATCTATCTATCTATCTATCTATCTATCTATCTATCTATCTATCTATCTATCTATCTATCTATCTATCTATCTATCTGTCTGTCTGTTTGTCTGTCTGTCTGTCTGTCTATATATCTATTTAATATGTCTGTCTGTCTGTCTATCTAATCTATCCATCCACCTGTCTGTGCATATGCCTGTCTGTCTTAAAAAAATATCTACATGTCAATATCAATATGCATATAATCGCTATATCAGTAAAATTATTCAATCATTAATTAAAAAAAAAATAACTAAATTGTAAAACACTTAGGAAAAAATTAATGAACAGGAAATCTATGGTGAAGCAGAGCCTTTTTAAATTTATTATTAGTTCGACGTACAAATAATTTAAGATTATAGTTGTTATTAAACTTGAATAATAATGAATAATAAATATATAATAAAACACAATGACTGGCATATCTTCATGTTTTTTTTATATCTTTGACTAATTGCATAACCACTACTAAAACGCAAATTAAATTGTACATTTACCGGTATGAAGGGAATGTACTCTTTTTATTTAGAAGGTTCAAGACATAAAGTATAGATTACTTCCCTTTTTTTCATATCAGAATTAGCCTCCAAAATGAACTGGTTTTCATTATAGAATATCTACACAAAGATTTATTTATACAATTCTCTCAGCCAGCAAGTTACATAATTTCTTATGACCCACAATCACGAAAAATTAATTCATTAACAAAATGCAGTGGCATAGTGAGGCCAGACGATACTCACGAAGGGGCGCCAAATGGTATATTTTACATATAATATTAAATGGTTTTTTGAATGGTGGGGGGGGGCACTAAAAAGGTATTATGTCCCGGGCGCGAGAGTTGAGCTCGCTACGCCACTGTCAGATATCATTTTTTGTTGTATTGCTAGTCTTTAAAAAGCAGAGGTGAATTAATACATGTTTGAGGCACCGGGCGCTGAAGGAAACTCTGGCTGCCCTTCTACAAAAAAAAAAGATTTAGTGAAAATAATAATTTCATTGAAAAGTTGAGGTTAAGCAGCTGAAATAAATAGTTATAAAACATTAGTTCAGTGTTCATAACTGTTAGATAACGATTAGTTCTGACATGGCTGTTGTTTCAAATTTAATGGGAAAAAAAGTAAAGGTTTTATTGTGCTCATGTGTACCGACAAGGAATGTGGGTAAAGCATAATGCTAACACCTGTTTCTCGTTGCCAAAACTTGAGCGGATGGTAGTGGGGGGGGGGGGGTGCAGCCGATTCATGGCCTCTGAGCTCATGGATCTCAAACGGGTCTATGAGGCGTAATACGACTATAACGTCGTTCTTCAATGGAGCCTACATGACTTCTTTGTACCGGATTTATATCTCGGCAACCCTCCCAGTAGACATGCATTTTGTGCAATTATATCACAGCTATATTTACTTCCCCTATGATTAAAGCTCACCAAACCTCTACACGAAAGTCTCGTAATGTATACATCACTTTACAAATCAAGGCTACCTCCAGCTTATCTCGGGCCACCTTGATAATCTCCACCAACTGGGGCCCCCTCTAAATAAACACGCCCACCTATTGGTAATAATTTTTAAAGTACTTTACTGCACCTCACATGTGTTCGGATCACACCTCTCTTACTGATGTCTTGTTGATTCACTGATCCAGTTCAGCTGACGGATGTGTGCTAGTTTAACACTGAACATTAAGGATGCATGTTTATTTTTGTGTAATCTGGTTTTAAATGACAATTTCCTTCCTTGTTGTAGAGACTTACTTTCTATACTTTATTTCAGGACTTGTATCTGTAACCAAAATTATTTAATGACAGTATTTCAGAATCTTTGTATACATAGATAGGATAGTGATATAACTATGTACTTTGTATAAAAGGGGAACACAATGTTACCGTTTTACTGTAACTGTTTGTATAACACAACGACTGGTTTGTTTGCGCCTTTGTGTTGAATAGTCCACAATGACTTGAAATGTTGTATGTTTTAGATTAGATGGAAAACATACTTTTTTTAACTAAAACCTTAACCAATAACTGTTTCACCAGACTCTGTATACAATAAAGTTCAACAATGTCCGAAATGAACAAAAATTAATGAACACCCGTTTATTTAATAAAACAAATAGGTAAATGAAATTTGATTGGCCCTAGTCAATGGATGGACTAAAATCTCTATAACTAAAGCGACAATTATGATGCACAGAGCTAATAATAGCTCTTCGAGATTAGCTTTCTAAATACGCAGTCGCTACGGTACCATCAAGCGGGACTCCGTATTTTTTTTCCCAGGTACCAGCAATAGATATTGCTCCACACCCTAACCCTATTCCTAACCCTATCCCTTTACCTAACCTTAACTCTAACCCTAACCCTAACCCTATCCCTAACCCTAATCCTAAACCTATTCCTAACCCTAATATAATTGCTGGTACCCGAAAAAAAATACGGGCACCAGCCATATTCCTAACCCTAATATAATTGCTGGTACCCGAAAAAAAATACGGGCACCAGCCATATTCCTAACCCTAATATAATGGTGGTTGATGGTACCGTAGTCACTTCGTTCTAAATAAATCTTTTTTTGTTGTTGTTGTTTTGTGTAGCATTGTAACCAATACAATAGGTCAACTAGAAATATCAACATTGAAAATTGGAAGATACACAGAAAACGTTTATTTACTTATGTAAAAAACTTTGCAAAAAACATTTCAAGAAAAATTTCAAAGTCACATATGATACATATTAACTGCAACAGAAGATAAAACAAATAATGATTGTGATCTAAATATAGGCTAAATGTTGATACCAGGGTTTTGCTTGCATTGATCGAGAGCCATTTAAGATGTAACCGATGCGTTTGAATGAATCGGGGAGTTGATAAGGGACGGATGGGTCTTGTGGTATAGCCCTTCACGATCAACATGAGGGTGCCTGGTTAGGTCACCTGTGAGGACCAAATGATATTTTAGGTCATGGCCACCCCGATATATCCCCCGGGGGCTCCATAAAAACAGGGCCGCAAGTTGTTTATAGGATGTAAAAGATATTATTTTATCCTTACAGGAACTTCACAATTTAGGGAATTACGGACAGACTTGTGATATATTAGCATGGTAAAGTATATACTATGGTCATTACCGTCATTTCGAGTACGGGGGTTGGAGGAGGTATGACATTCTTGAAAGTTATAGATATCAGGATAGCTTAGTTTTAGACTTCTTTTAGAAGAATGTAAGGACTGGCTTCCGTATTGTATCACGTGTTTGGACATATGTTAAACATAAAGCTTTCATTAATAATGAAGTGTCATAATATTAAAATCACATTATTTCAGAGTTCGAGGCAGAGCAATATGAACCGGCTCGTAGAGGAAATTGAATTTCTATATTATTTCTACATTATTTCTATATTATGTCTATGTTATTTCTATATTATTTCTATGTTAAATAATTCACATTGACTGTTTTATATGAAATAATTGTTTATACTTTATGGACCATAGAGTAAAGATCCGTAGGTTGATTAGGAGATATTTTTTGAATCTGCTGAGCTATTGAATAGACTGACGCTTCCGAAGAGCTTCCCACAATTACATCTTCATCACGAATACGCTTCGAATTTTTATCTTCTTGCACTGGAATAAAACCATTGTAATCGTTGTTAAAAACTTTCAAATTTTGCCCTAATCGGGCATAGTCTATTGAATCAACTACAGCTTGTCTGTCACTGATATTTTGATAGACATTATTGATTTGGTCTGATTGACTGATTGGATCAGTATTAGGCGGCATGTCCTCTGAGTTTAAATATGGTGAGGAGTCGCTGGAAATCACATTACCATCCTTAGCTAGAGATGTGTTTGTAACAGTTTGTTGGTCAAAGTTATTCGAATATTTGTCATTTAAATTTGTTGAATTGCAAACATTATTATCATCACTTGGTCGAACGTCACTTGCAATGCTATAAGGTAAAGAGTCGCTAGACGTGTTATTGAAATGATTTTCTTGAGAAATGTTTGCAACAGCATATTGGTCAGAGTTATCAGACGATGTATCAGCGATAGTTTTGTTGATTTGTTTGATTGGTTTCAGCTTGAAATCTTCATCGATATTCGATCTATGATTTTTCCCTCTTTCGATGCGTCTTTTTTTCCAGACAAAGAATATCACAACGGCAGCAATAACAGCTAGGACTACACCGACCACTGACCCAATAATGATGTTGTCTACGTTGATATTTTGATGAAGACCTGGGATAGTAGTTACATTTTGAGTATCATTAGATTCTGTCTGAGATTGTGTGAGATAAAAGCTGAAATAGCTCGTATCTACATCACTTTTTGATTGTGTTGTCGTTGTGGTTTCAGCTGTTTCTGCAGATGTGGTTGTGCACGTGGTTGGTGTTGTTGTAGTGGTTGTTGTTGTTGTAGTCAGCTTGCCGTACATTTTGCAATACCAATTACTTGGGCAGAGCTGATGATATGTGTCGTTGAAGCTTTGATACCAACTATCCCATAATATTGAAAATGCCGAATCCTTTGAACAGTCTTGACAATTCTGAGAACTATTTCGTTTGCAGGATGCTATGTATCTATAATATGTATAGCTGTAACCTTCATAAACACAAACAAATACCGATGACAGTGCCGTTGAAGAAGATACTTTGTAAACATCATTCACTACAAAATAAGTCGAACTCATCCTTCTTAAATTAAGTATACACTGTTGAGTGTGTCTGTCATCCATACACGTGTAAAGCCTAAAATAAGACAAACAAATATATAAATCAATCAATGCATTATTTGATACAAAGGTCAGCTGTTTATTACTAGTGACTTTATTTTCCCGTTCATTTCAAGTGTATTAGAAAACAAAGACTCGGCATGTATTAATAGATGTATTACGTTTAACACTAGTAGAAAAACCTTCTTAAGCAGACAAAAGTAATGTCAGAATGGGTTAAAAGTACATAAGGAAGAGATAGTGACGAAAAGAAAGTACAAAATAAATGTCATAAAGAACGTAAATAGTTCAACAATGAACTCCAGTGAATATTATTTAAATGAGTAGAATCATTGGTGTCCCCCACCCCCAACCAGAGCAAGTAATGTGTCAATGGGTCATGGGTCAATGGGTCGAATGGGTCGCAAAATTGGATGGGTCACATGAGTCATGGGTCAATGTTCCCTGACCCACGACCCATCCTTAGTCTCCGCCCGACCCTAAAAAAAAACCCGTCGTCGCGCGATTTTTTTTATTATTTCAAAATGGTTTCTATGGCGACGGCCGCCATCTTGAAAATAACAACATTCAATGGGTCATGGGTCAAGAACTTGATGGGTCATATGGGTCATGGGTCAAGCTCAGTGACCCATTACTTGCTCTGCCCCCAACCACACGATGCTTTTTAGCACTCCTTAAACCTTACCCCCCTCCCCTTCCCCGCATTTACATTTCATTAACATTCACATTTAAATTCATTCATTTTCTATTTCATGAGTTATTAATAGATTTGTAACAATTTTTAACATTTCCACTTACTGCTAAAATTATGATATTTAATTCCTCTCGCATAAGGAAATGCACTTAATACAGTGATACACTTTAGTACAATGTATGCACTTTGATACAGTTCGAAAATCTCCTTACTTCTCTAAGTTAATCCTGAATCATTTGCGTCAATGCAGCTCTCTATTAACTCTCTAAATTAGTTATATTCTCAATTGAAACCTCTTAAAATCTGTAAATAAATATGGCGGCTTTAACCTGCATCGTTCCCTATTGTCCGAAATCCTCATCTCTTTAAGTCAGATTTTGTATAAAAAGACTTAATTTATCTCTAAAGAATTTAATTTCGTTTTTTAAACCTATTCTGTCAGCCGACACCTATAGCATATGGTTATATAAAAATAGGCATTGTATAAATATACATGATGTTTCCGCCAAAAAAAAGAACAACTTTGAGGAAAGTTGTAACATGAAAGACGCTAACATTATTTTTTTATTGCATTTAGGCATATTACGGGGCCTATGCAAAAGTACCAATTCAGACCAGGCCCGTAGCGTGCGAGGGGGCAGGGGGCCGGGCCCCTCTGCGTTTTATCTGGCCCCTTCTGCTTATTTGCTCTACTTAGTAAAATGTATTACCTGCCCCCCCCCCGCTATTTTCTGGCCCCTTCTGTGGAATGCCTGGCCCCTGCTGTAAAATTTTCACGCTACGGGCTGGTTCGGAGACAATCAGCTACAGATTTGATCGGTGTCTATGTTAAAAGATTACAACTTTGGCTGAGGCGGTGTTATGCGGATTAATGGGTCTGTGTCTTGATAAGTTATAAAGTCCTGGTTTGGTTTAAATCAAGAGCGCACAAACCGTGACACTAGGGAGCGACCGATAATCGGATCGGTATCGGACCGATATTGGCACTATCGGTTTATATCGGATCGACCGATATTTGTAGGGAGCGATCGATAGTCGAACCGATATTGGCACTATGGGTTAACTATCTGACCGGCTGTTTTTTTTGGCTGCCGATACATTTTTTTTTCACAACAGAGTTGCACAAAAAAAAAATCTGTAAATAACTCAATTCTATAACCAGATCAGACAAGATTTAAAAAAAAAGGAAAAAAAAAACCCGTACACAGAAATTGTCACGTCCACAAAAATTGCATCAGCGATATGACCTTGAAACAATAGGATTGGCATTTCTTAATTCTAATTATGACCTTGAATGATACAATTAGTGAACATCTTTGTGTATTTTTTGGGGGGATGGGAAGTTGGGGGTGGGTGGGGGGTAAACAAGACACGTGTGGGCGAAGTGTTTCGAAATATGACAGGGAAGGGGTGAACATGGGTTGAGATACGTCATTAGCTGTAGCACGAGAAAAACATGTGTTTGGCATTGTTGTTGATTAAAAAAATATCGGTATCGGTAAAAATGCTGGGGGAAAAATATAGGTATCGGACTATCGGTAAAAAGGCATATCGGTCGCTCTCTACGTGACACTGGTAATCGTAAACCTGCAAACCTTATAATGTAAACACTAAAAAAAATGGCAATTTGAACGGATTCAATTGTAAATGCTACAGTTACCTTATCAAGTTTATAAATAAAATAATAAATATTTTTTTACCTCTGACCTATCTCCACCAATTCAAGGGCCCCAAGGTCGCATACAGACACCGGTTTCTAAGTCATTTCTACCAGCTTACTATATCCAACGGCCCACTCATTTTAGGGGCCCATATTATTGCATACCAACACCGTTGAGGGTGCCCATTTTTAAATAAAAAATTTGCATGTTTTTATGGATAATGGCGTAAGCTAATGTTAGTACTGATACATACAATTAGTAAATGTTCTTTAGCTTACCGTAAAAACATCGCTTCGTCCATGGCTATGTACGTACTGCTATGATAAACTCTCATGGCCACCAAAGTACACATCGAAACATGCATACAGCTAGTTATGATCAGAAAAATAATTAAAAGACGTAGTTTCCTCATTTTTTTGAACTGCATACCCTAAAAACATAAATATTAAATACAATGGATAAATGAACACAGGCAAACGGAAATACAGTCGTTCCCCTTTATCGGGCACATCGGGACCGGGGGTTTTTCCCTTTTGGGGGTCCCTAAAAAAAAAATAATATGGTTTGGGGTTTTTTTTTTGGTTTGAGGGGTGGGTTGGGGTATTGGAAAAAAATAAATTAGTGGTTTTATTGAGCTACTGTTTCCATCTACTTTGTGATTCTTCATCCTAAGTTAGAGGAACTAGGGTGTGACTAGCTAGTCATAATATGCACACAGTTCTGTCTGCATTTGTGGATTGTTTCATTTTAAACTACAAATTAAAAAAAAAAAAATTTGTGTTTACAATTTCTAGAATTAACCGTCAAATGTAGATTGATTTTCTCTCTATTTAATGAAATTACTTACATATATGATCGAATTTCCTCTACTTTTTATATATATATATTTTTTTTTGGGTTGGAGTGTTGGACTCACTTAAATTTTTTTGAGGTGGGGGCAATCTAAAACAATAATTCCTCCCCTCCCGTCAGGGGCTTTGACACGCATCATCACGACCCCACCCCCCTTACCATTAACAAGGTAGCCACCAGCGTAAGGTAATAACACTGATTTTTTTTTTTACTTTACAATGAACTGTTAAACTTTTGAATTGCACAGGTATATGTATACCATGTAGAGTGGGAGTCCATTTTGTTAAAAAAAAAAATTGAATTAGCATCATTAAAATGTGTATATTTCTACATGATTTTAAAATGGCAAATCAATATTGAATTAAAGGACTAAAAAAAAAAAGTTGTTTAATGTTTCAATATTGGTTTGGTTTAAAAAAAAATTTAAAACATGATTTGGTTTCTTTTTTAAAACATTAGTCAGTAAACAGAACTTACCATGTTATGTTACAGAACTAAATAATTTACAACCATTATTCAAAGAAAACTGTAACTTCCGTTCTCGCTAGACTTATTGGGACCAAAGTTCGGTGTTTTAGACCGGTAGATAGATGGCTTACACAATACACTCAATGAGACAAGCCTTATATGAACAGTTTGAAAAACAAATAGTTTGATAGTTATTTATATCACCACACGAATTATACGTTTTGTTTAACATCGTATATGAAATAGTTTATTAACCTAATAGTCCTATACAAAGTAACTTAATGTCTCAAATTTTCCCTGTACACAACATAGTTTGGTCGTAACACGGCTGTGCAAAAGGGTGGCCGGAATTTTTTTTACCCTGGACAATTAGACCAATGGATAGTTAGACCCAAGGACAGTTAGACATAAGGACAGTTAAAGCCCCGGACAGTTAGACCCCAGGATAGTTAGACCCAAGGTCAGTTAGACCCAAGGACAGTTAGACCCCCCATCAGTTAGACTCCAAGACAATTAGACCGCAGGTCAATTAAACCCCAGGACAGTCTGACCCAAGGACAGTTAGACTCCAGGACAGTTAGACCCCAGGTCAATTAGACCGCAGGACAATTAGACCCCTCAACTGTTAGACCACAGGATAGTTTGATCCCGGACAGTTCGACCCAAGGACAGTTAGACCCCAGGACAGTTAGACCCCAGGACAATTAGACCGCAGGACAATTAGACCCCGGAAAGTTCGACCCTAGGACAGTTCGACCCCGGGCCGGGACAGTTCGAAACCAGGACATTTTGACCCCCAACATTTCCACATATTTCAATCTATTATTTCTTTATTTTCTAATTTTGGATTTTTTGTGATTGAAACAAGTATTATAAATTACCTCAAATCATATTTCTCCTTTCTTCTATTTGAAACACCAAAGTCAACATTAGCCTGCATAGTGAGTAAAAATTGTTAAGCTCTTAACACTTTCAAAAGTTTATAAACACAGACTTTCTATCTTAAATGCACGAATACATAAAGGGACGAATATCCAAAGGTGGATGGGTTCAGTATAAAGTTTACCCGCTGTTTATTATATTTTTTTGTGTCTGGTAACCAGCGGCGTAGCGTGGGTATCGGCCGCCCAGGGAGGAAGACGATTTTGCCGCCCTCTCATTTAGGTATTTCAATTTAATCTATACATTTTTGCCGCCCCCCCCCTAAAAAGTAATAAAAAGTGCCGCCCGGTGAGGACCGCACCCACCGCCCTTCCTCTAGGTACGCCACTGCTGGCAACACCACACCACAGTTGCGTCATTGCTAGACTTGACAAGAGATGTGATATTGTAAGCTGTACTTTTGGTCCCCCCTCCCCCCCCCCCCTGCCACAGCGCTTGGTTAAAATCAAAACATTAGGGGGGGGGTAGGGGGGAATTTAGTTGAGTGAAAATTAGTTACGTCACAGATTCACACAATTTGTGTCAATCGTTAAGGCATCATCAAGACTAAAAAGAGATATTTTAAACTCGACTAATATCCTAGACAATTAAAACGCATAACTTGAATAAAGTTATGAAACTTTAAAAAAAAAAAGAAATAATAATGCGAATACTATTTTAATCAGTTGATACTTGATAGGGTCAAATGGTCAATGTGTCAAAGTTCCTCGTGATCAAAGTCATGGGCGTCGCTAGGAATTTTTCCAGGGGGGAGCAAAAATTTTCCAGTGGGGGGGCAAATAACAACTTTATGACATTTTTTTTAAATGTAAGGGGGGGGGGGCAAATGCTCCCCCTTGCCCCCCATGAATACGCCCATGGTCAAAGTGTCGCGGGTTCAAGATGTCAGGCGGTCGAACTGTCCGCTGTCGATCTGTCATTATTGTGTTTTTTTTTTTACACTTACACCATCTATATAAAATCGGACACTATAGTTATAACAAAAGTTTCCATTTCTAGATGTAAATCGAATTTTTCTAATATTATTGAATTAGAAATACTTTAATTAAACGCCTTTTCTAAAATGCTGAAGAAAGAAAATCTCTCCTGAAACTGTTCATGTAATATGATCTGTTAATTGAATTTATGTCAAGTAAAACTTCTTAAGTACAATTACAACAAGCATTATGCTTGACAATTACTTCTTTTCACTTACTAGTTTTAGAAAGTTTATCCTTGTTTGCTTTTTACAATAAGAATTTGTTTTTTTCAATGAGTGTTTTAAGCAATGAAGAAAATAAATACATACATTTGAAACGAGATCTGTCTCGAACAGTCCCACATTTTCAAAACAAATTATTTACTCACTGACATGGTCTAAATATTTTAAGATCTAACAAAACAATACTAATAATCTTAAGGGGGCTGGCTAGAAACATATTTTTTTCTTCACATGACTGAACCAGAGGGGAGCTTGTGAACCATGAATTTCAAGATAAAGGACATTTACCCCTCAGGGCATGAGGAAAGTTTATTTTTACCCCCCATTAATCTTACGTCGAAATATTTTTACAAAATGTCAACAACATCCTAGACTATTTAAACATTTTATTTATATATTTGTTTTAATAGAGCAAAGACTGACAATCTAAATACTTATTGAGAAATGCGTCGTACAATGAACACTACCGCTAATTAGTCTAATCGTGATCAATGATTTATTTTTTTATACTTGGTTTACCTCCTTAGGGAAACTATTAAATGCGATATCAACGAATCAGTTATAAAAACAGGCAAAAACACACACACTTAAATCTCTTTATATGATTTATTTGGCAGTAAAACAAAAGTACCAACACTGATAATGACTAAAACAAAAGTACCAAAACTGATAATGACTAAAACCAAAGTACCAACACTGATAATGACTAAAACAAAAGTACCAACACTGATAATGACTAAAACAAAAGTACCAACACTGATAATGACTAAAACAAAAGTACCAACACTGATAATGACTAAAACAAAAGTACAAACACTGATAATGACTAAAACAAAAGTACCAACACTGATAATGACTAAAACAAAAGTATCAACACGGATAATGACTAAAACAAAAGTACCAACACTGATAATGACTAAAACAAAAGTACCAAAACTGATAATGACTAAAACAAAAGTACCAAAATTGATAATGACTAAAACAAAAGTACCAACACGGATAATGACTAAAACAAAAGTACCAACACTGATAATGACTAAAACAAAAGTACCAACACTGATAATGACTAAAACAAAAGTATCAACACGGATAATGACTAAAACAAAAGTACCAACACTGATAATGACTAAAACAAAAGTACCAACACTGATAATGACTAAAACAAAAGTACCAACACGGATAATGACTAAAACAAAAGTACCAACACTGATAATGACTAAAACAAAAGTACCAACACTGATAATGACTAAAACAAAAGTACCAACACTGATAATGACTAAAACAAAAGTACCAACACTGATAATGACTAAAACAAAAGTACCAACACTGATAATGACTAAAACAAAAGTACCAACACTGATAATGACTAAAACAAAAGTACCAACACTGACAATGAAAATAAAAGAGTCGGCGCCGATATCTTTTTTTTACTTTCCTTTTGTCAATAAATCTGATAACTTGTTTAAAATAAATTGATCTGGGACAATGTAATACGTTTGAATCTTTAGGTTGGTGAGAATGTTTATTTGATGACTTTGTCAAGGGGTCAGGCCCAGGTCTATGTACGTTTATATTTTTTTTCTTTAGAAAATGTGTTTCTTAATTAAAGACTAACACAACCTGATGCCATATTTTTCCCTGTTGTATAATTTATAAACAGACAGAGAAAGAGAGAGAGAGAGAGAGAGAGAGAGAGAGAGAGAGAGAGAGAGAGAGAGAGAGAGTAAGTATATTAGAGCCGTAGCTAGTCACTATTACGCCTTTTGTGAGTTACATATTTTGACGCCCTCCTCCCAAACTGGAAAGAGCCAAATCATTTAATAGCGCCCTTTCGGCGCCCCTTTCAACCGGCTGTATACACTTCACACAGTTCATAAATATGTAATTATTTATATTGAAGAAAATAATTAAACTGTATTCAGTCGAAATGACATTATTATCATTCATCCAGGGGAGATAACTAAGTAATTCAAATAAGATTATTCATCAGTTATCTTTCCACAGTCAAGTGCTATCCAAAATGTCGTGTCATTTAATTATTTTAGCAGTGACGTCAATATGGGTTGTGTCACACCCCCCCCCCCACCCTCAAGAATTCCCAGTGTGAACAATGGAACATATTTCGAATGTCTCTGCATTAGACCTTCGAGAACAGCATATAAGTGTAATGATTGTGAGATACGTCCAAGAGTCGATAAGTATTTATTATATAAGTTAAAAAAAACAACAAAACAAGTTACACAATATAATTTAACGTGAAAGCAATTTAGAATTGCAACAAACCAGCAAAAGCAAAAAGTCAAATTAATGTTGTTTTTTTTTACAATAAACTTTATTTTAAATTTTGCGTTTCCTGGTCTTCAAAGCGGCAAATCTGTAATCAATATCAATATTTGTCACCAAATCACTTTTAATAGAACGAGATCAGACTGTCCCGTAGTGGATGGCAGGTAATCTTTTAAAATCAGTTTCAGTTTTTAAAAAAGCTCCTCTCACATGAAGCTACAGACACACAGATAGTGATAAATAATTGCGGGCTCAGTGAAAGTGTTGTCAAAGATTCTGGGAAGTCCTAATTCAGCAATGAATTTCAAAACATCAAACACTGACCACTCTTTGGTGTTGCCAAGATCAATATCTGCTGTCTTCAGATGTCTTCTCAGCCTTCGTATCTCTGTTAACCCTTTCAGGACAGCATGTACTTCCTGTTGTTATATCTAATTGAATTTTGGTATACAGTCTCCATTTAGGACCGGAATAAGATTGCCAATAAATTAAAAAAAAATAGTTGGGGGGTAGGGGTTCATTTAACTCACCATAGAAAAATGAGAGCGGTCAACATCTGGTCAGTGTGGGCCATGCCTAGTGTGCTGCCCAGCAAACTTCTAAAACAATGTGCAGCTTTATATCCCTATAGGATCTCCTTCAAATGATTTGCCAGGACATTTAGAAACTAATTTTGAGTGACAGGTGATATATAAGGGCAAGGTTAGGTTCAGATATGGATGCCTTCATTATGAATGAAGATTGCCCTCTTTAATCTCATTAGATGTTCTGTTTAACACAGAGTCATGTTCGAAAGCATCTCAACCATCTCAAGAATCGTTTTCGTTTACCTAAGCTCCAGACGCTCTGCATGGTGGCATCCTTTAGTACTGCTGTGCATGGTGGCATCCTGTTCTACCGCTCTGCATCCTAGGTTACTGCTCTGCATGGTGGCACCCTATGTTACTGCTCAGCATGGTGACACCCTAGGTTACTGCTCTGTGTGGTGGCACCCTTCGCTACTGCTCTGCATGGTGGCACCCTAAGCTACTGCTCTGCATGGTGGCACCCTAAGCTACTGCTCTGCATGGTGGCACCCTAGGCTACTGCTCTGCATGGTGGCACCCTAAGCTACTGCTCTGCATGGTGGCAACCTAGGCTACTGCTCTGCATGGCGGCACCCTTCGCTAATGCTTGCATGGTGGTACCATGTGCTACTACTCATGATTTTAATCTACGATCGGTTATAAAAGCCGAGACCTGACCGAGTTCTTTCTTATATGAAATTTAGAATTGTTCATTTTGGTGTCACCCATATTAGGCTGTCACACTGTGCGGCCCGGACCGGGAACTGAACACTCATGTAAGGGGCAATTGTTTTGTTTCCCTCTACATGTAGCCAGTCTCTTTGAAATGATGCAGTTCCTTGAATTTATCAAGTTGTTACAGATCTAATTGAGGAAAAAAACAGCAGAAGTACAAAATATTTGAATAGTTTTAATCTGTCATAAAAATACACGACACTAAAAGCTTGTAGTTCATCCCAAACTTTATTAAGGGTGGAATCTCGTCTCAAAATAAATAATGACCTTGCCAATGGCCTGCCGCCGTTTATTCCCCTTTATAGTGGTGAATCAGCTTTATATTAAACAAAATTGTGCCCAAATATTTAGATTTTCCAAGGGCGTTATCTCATTATTAAGAAAATTTAACATAGAACTTACCGATATATTACCTCCCATTATTCCATGTTATTCCGTGTCTTAACATCGACAGATTTTAAATTTGACAGCAAAAAATTACCCATACAATTCACTCAGTTGGTGTGAGTTATAGATTTTCAAGCGATTCATTCATCTAGTAATATAAGTTTAATATCGAAATAGTATCTGTTATGATTTACGTTTGAGTCTTTAAACAGGTGAGGCGGATCAAAGTTGGCTTTTTGAATTATCATAATTCTTTTTTAAAACTATCTTAGACACAACCATGTTTATAACATACCAAGAAGACCCTTCATTTCTAAAACATACAAACTCTCAGGACGAAATTTTACGAAAAAAAAAACCTGTTCGGTAACTACATGTAAAATAAAACAAAAAAAATAAACTCTTACGTTAATATTGTATACTATCTGTACCCTACAAAACCTTTGCATAGAGATAAACCCCCTTTAGGCTTGATCGGTAAGCTAGGTTATTTTTTTGGTTTCGGGCAGATCCGATTTTTTTCATGATTGTATTTTAAACTGGAATACTGTTGTATTATTTTTTTTTACTTTCGATTTAACGCAGAACTCAAATCGCTATTATATTATTAGATACACTGCTCTCTTTGATAAATAATTATTTAAACTCTCGGAGACACACTGTTAAACAACTTCCTACCCACCAGTGGGGTCTTGATTGCGACTCTGAGAATCTCTGTTCTAGGTTAATTGATGTTTAGTATTGAACGTACATGGTCTCAATGAATCACTAACCCATATAAACCTAGGATGTGCGGTAGTTAAACATTGAAAATTTAAGAAAACATTCCTTACATGGGAAATTTCCAAGGGGATACATCAGATACTCAAAAAAAAAAAGTCTGTACAAATCATATCTCCATTTATCTGTGTGACTTAAAGGCGGGGAGATAACGCGGTGAATTACTTCAACGTCAAATATCTAGACCACAGTTTTCTCTCCCCTTATCTGTGTACGTTCTACACTTTTCTTTCCATTAAACACTGGAAATAATTTACTTCCTCTTTAAAGATAGTATTTCTTTCTATCCTTTCTTTTTACTGGAACATTGCAATAGTGTCCAGCATTATGTTGTGTACAAATTTAATAAGAATCGTTATTAATAGATAAAATATCGATATAACTATGAACTATGAATTTATCATAGAGGAATATATGAACTTTATATCCGTATAACTGAATCTATTTATAAGATTCCCCACTTCGAGGCTTTGTTCATACTCTTTGATTGTTGTACGGTTTCCATGACGGGAAAAAAACAATGATAATAATATTTTTTAAAAATCATGCGTTGATATAAGAAACATAATTCTATATTGTCATTATTTAAAATAAAACCAAAAATATAAACACACGTTCATTTCATAAAGAAATATTTTCTCATCAGTCTAAGTAAACTAATACCTACATAAATCAATACCAACCACATAGCTACAGATAGCTCGATTAAGTTAGCTCTCTAAATTATATGTTTTGACACATTTTAATCGACATGTTTCATGATCGCTGTTGCTGCCATCCCAAATTTAAACAACAATAAATTAAACAAAAAAAATAATGAACTATTCATTCACATTATTTGAATACATTTTAATAACATGCATTAAAAATTGCGTAATCATACAGGATGCATCAAATAACAAAAAAAAATCATTTAGAGTAAAACTTAACCGTGTACATATAACTATTTGTACAAAATAAAATGAACAAGAATGGATTCTTCTAGACGTTGATATTTGCCCTATTTAAAAAAAAACAATAATAGCCTAGTCTATTTACCACTCAGGGCTACAAACACAATATTGACTCCCCCCCTCCCCCCCCCACACGCTCACCTTCAAACAAAAAAAGCCTTCAATCACTTGTTTTATGTTATAATTGTATCATTAGTTAGGCATGTCAAGTATGCCTAGTTTTAACACACAATTTTTCAAATTATATTTACAATACTAGGAATCTATTTAAAGAACGTTTGATTGGTTTTACCTTGCTATTTTTAGACACTTCAATACAGGCCCGTAGCGTGCGGGGAGGCCAGGGGGGCCGTGACCCCTGCTATTGCCTGGCCCCTGCTGTAGAATGCCTGGCCCCTGCTGTAGAATGCCTGGCCCCTGCTGTAAAATGCCTGGCCCCTACTGTTGAATTTTCACGTTACGGGGCTGCTTCAATATGGTGGCTAATTTGCAGGAGATATGTTGGAAAAAAAAAGGCCACCAAAGGCAGAGATTTCAATGTTAGAAATATATTTTTAGATGAATTATTGAGTGTGCCTCACGTTGATTTGTCCAAACACAACATAACTCCTACACAGTTTTTTTTTCATTATTGTCTATCAATGAAAGTATATTACTGTCTTACGGCTGTCTCACGGTTGTCTAGTCTTACGGTAGTGTCTCAGTGTTGTCTTGCCTTACGGTTGTCTCACGGTTGTCTCAGGGTTGTCTTGTCTCACTGTTGTCTCACAGTTGTCTCACGGTGGTCTCAGGGTTGTCTTGTCTTACGGTAGTGTCTCAGTGTTGTCTTGTCTCACAGTTGTCTTACGGTGGTCTCACGGTTGTCTCAGGGCTGTCTTGTCTTACGGTAGTGTCTCAGGGTTGTCTTGTCTCACTGTTGTCTCACAGTGGTCTCAGGGTTGTCTTGTCTCACTGTTGTCTCACAGTTGTCTCACGGTGGTCTCAAGGTTGTCTTGTCTCACTGTTGTCTCACAGTTATCTCACGGTTGTCTCAGGGTTGTCTTGTCTTACGGTAGTGTCTCAGGGTTGTCTTGTCTCACTGTTGTCTCACAGTGGTCTCAGGGTTGTCTCAGGATTGTCTTGTCTTACTGTAGTGTCTCAGTGTTGTCTTGTCTCACAGTTGTCTCACGGTGGTCTCACGGTTGTCTCAGGGTTGTCTTGTCTTACGGTTGTCTCAGGGTTGTCTTGTCTCACGGTGGTTTCAGGGTTGTCGATCATTTTAAGGTATCGGGCACATGGCCACTGCGGGAATCTTGCAATCTCTGAATAGCTGATAACCTCCAATAACTTCCAAAACATATTGTAGCCCATTATATAAAGCTAACGGGGCCCCTAAGTCTTAGGGACCCCCTCCCTGACAAATTTTTGAAAGTTTCTCATCGTCATGGCGTGTCTGTAGGCACTTTCAGAAATATGCTCTCTACACCCCATGTAGTGGTCTGGCCAGTCGCTCGAATACTCTCTACACCCATGTAGTGGTCTGGCCAGTCGCTCGAATACTCTCTACACCCATGTAGTGGTCTGGCCAGTCGCTCGAATACTCTCTACACCCATGTAGTGGTCTGGCCAGTCGCTCGAATACTCTCTACACCCATGTAGTGGTCTGGCCAGTCGCTCGAATACTCTCTACACCCATGTAGTGGTCTGGCCAGTCGCTCGAATACTCTCTACACCCATGTAGTGGTCTGGCGAGTCGCACGCTTTTCCTTCAATTTATTTGATTCACGGCCGTTCTACTTCACTATTCCACTCCCAGTGCTTTTACACTATTTTAAAATCTCTTCATGCAGTAGTCATATGGCTTTATTATAAACTTCAGAAACACGTTAACTATATAGTATCCGCCTCTTATATGCTGTTTTAAAAAAAGTAATTTTCTCTTTAGCCAGGTCATCGGGGCTGATGAAGAGCAGAATTCATCTCTCGACGCCCAGTCGCCTGTATTTCCCCAAATTAAGTCGGATACCCACTGAAGAATGAAAGTGGACTTGAAGGAATTTATCAATATTTTTTTTCTGGACATTTCACTTAGTTTTTACTGAGAAACGAACCTGTAGCTTTCGACAGTCGGGCGCCATACACAACTCGGCAATCAGTCACACTAAAACTCTTAATAAAGGGATCTTTAATTAACATTATATTGTTTTATTAACCTATGAGTAAGGTTCCGTTGATTCATTTTGAGATATCCGCTGAGCCATTGAATACACTGGATCGTTTTTAGAATCTACTTTAGCTACATTGTCGAGAGGAAAACATGCTAACGTCTCATTATCTTGAATTAAACAGTTGTAATCGTGTTTGAAGATTTTCACATCCTGCCCTAGTCTGTTGTAGTCCTTCGAGTCCCTTTTAGTTGGGTCTCCATTCAAGTTTTGGTAAACATTATTGTCTTTATCAGACCGATTAACATGGTCTGTATTAGGTTGCATGTTCTCTGTATTCGAATAAGGCAATGCATCGATAGACATCTCATTAACATTGATAACTTCAGAACTGTTCTTACCAGAAATTTGGTCATAGTGATCAAAATACCTATCATGGGTAGACATACTAGTAGTATTAGGTCGAGTTGACTGAATTTCACCCGCAATGGAATACGGTAAAGTGTCATTGGACGATTCAATATGATGATTATCCTGCGAACAGGTTGTAGCAGTACATTGGTCATAGTTATCCGAATATTTTTCATTCGATAAATCGTATTCGTGATGACTTTTACGATTTTGATCTGAAGAAATCGAAACATTTAATGAATTAACGTATTCCATTTTATTCTCGTTATTATTTCTTTCTTTACTTTGTCGCCTTCTTTTCCAGACAAACAATATCACAAATCCGGCAATGACCACCAGAACTACACTGACCACTGAACCTATGATGATGCTGTCAACGTTGGTGTTTTCTCCAGAATGTAAAGTTTTGTTTCTGGTCTCATTTATTTTCATTTCAGCCTCTGTGACAGAGTGAACCATAGAACTTGTTTCTGAATATTTCATCGAGGTTGTTGATATCGATGTTATCAGTTGTGTTGTTGTTCTCGTTGTTTGTGTTGATGTACTCGTGTACTCAGTGGGCGGGGTTACAGGAATGGACTCTAATTTTCTATAAAATGAGCAGAACCCATATCGGTAACTATAACAATCTTCATGACCTTCGTCGCTAGTCCTTTCATTTGCATATGTCCACAATATTTTAAAAGCTAAACCAAATGTTCTGTTTGGGCAATAATCATTAAAAATACAATATTTGTTTGTTCTGTTACATACAACTTCAAGCGGGTCATCATGAAAGTAACAAGCAAACGCTGATTGTTGTACATGTGTTGTATTGTTTTGAGAAACTTTAGAAACTTCATACTGATTATTCTTCCTTAAACTGAGAGTACACCGTATAGAATTTTGGTCTTCCATACAACTGTAAAACCTACAAGATATCAATAATGTTTTAAAATGAGTTCAACAATTACTATATGATTACATTTTATCGTTAAACTTATAAATGAAAACAAAATCTCTTGAAATATATTGATCTCTTATTGTATTTGAATTATTTTTATGTATGAAATGCAATCAAATGTAAACAGTTATGTGATACATGTTTTGATGACATACTTCTCTTGACTCTTGACATAGCAGTATACATTGGGATATTTCAGTTTTATTGTGTTATGCCCCGCCCTTACATGGAGACCAACGCTTAAACACTCATTATTTTAAATAAGAATGTCGCAGATGACTTTACATCTCAAATGTCATTAAACTTTAAAGAGAATAAAACTTTAATAAGAAAAAAATTATTGTTGCTAAACTTTTGTTCATTTTTGAATAATTTAATCAAGTGTACATAAACTACTATCACTTTAACTCCATATATAAATTAACAAAAAAATTTCTTTACCATTCTCCTCAAAAAGACTCTCATACACACATATACTTTTCTTAAATCATTAAGAAATTACTTTACACATTAAATAACAGTTAATTAAATACATTGTCTATAAATATGAGTACACAATAAGACATTTTGTGAAGCAATAGTCGATGTAGTTACATATTTTGATGTCTGCTACACTAGTAAGTTTTCTGAACAAAACTTGTTGATTTGACAAAGTATTTCATAAGTACTTTTCGTACTTACTGCTATTATAGAACTAGTCGGTGTATACTGTATACAAGTCAATTTCTCCAAATGCTATTAATTATAAATTATAGGCACACAACTGATTTTTCCGTTGCTAACAGAAGTCAATCCAGATCAATTTTTACAAGTATTTCTTCTATTACGTCTCTCTGACATGTCAACCTCTAAATGTTAAATAGTTTTAGGGTCACAAAAAAAAGCAACAACACATTTTTAAACCATGTGACCGCACTGGGAGACAGTTTGTAAAACAGGACACGGAGATATAGATCAGTTACACCTGGGGTCATGACGACTGTTGCATTGGAAAAAATAAACTAACAAAACAACTTCATTCTTATAAATACTTAAGTTTATTGAAATAATTGTATACTAGCTGTACCCTGCAAAACATTTGCATAGAGTTATATCCCCTTAGGCTTGAGGTTATTTTTTGGTTTCGGGCAGATCCGATTTTTTTTTTCATGATTGTATTTTAAACTGGGAATACTGTTGTATTAATTCTTTACTTTCGATTTAACGCACACTGGAAATGAGTATTTTTAAATCTATGTAATTGAATCATTTTCACGTATTATACTGAGCTATTATTTTGCAAGAAGAGCTTAGATGTTTGATAATGTCAATTTAGAGGCCATAATAGTTAGATGCGTGTTCAGTCTGTGTTGTTTTAACTCAGCGTTACCTGGGTACTTATTACAAATGTAATGTTTAGAATACCGTAAACAAATTATAACGTCTCTTATTGTCATAGGGCCAATACGTCAACAGAGGGATCAGAGACCAGTGTCATAAAATGTAAAAGGATATTTTAATTGCTGCTACGTTTGATAGATGATTTTGAAAGGATTTAATTAAAAAAAAGTATTAGTATCGTTATAATTTTAATGTAAAAAAGGAGATTTTTTCCCCTTAAACTATTTTAACCATTTGCTAAATAAAAATTATGGAGAAAGATTCCCATTCATCTACAAGCTGACATTGGAAATTTATTATATTAAGTTTCAAGTTGTTGAAGTATTCAAGAATGGTCACTTGTTGACAGTGTAGATTGAGGACAATGAAAGAGATTGAGGTCAGTGGGACTGGACAATGCAAGCACAAGTATAGGGCCAATGTTTCTCAAAGTATGAATAACAGGTGAATTGTAAGTACGTTGAATCAAATGTTACATTCTAAGCTATTGAATGTACACTGTATAGAACACGATTAAAATATTTTCCCCTCTATAAAAATAAAATCTAAATGTTTTGTTCCTTTGCATATTAAAAGAAGAAAAATCTATCTATATATATAAAATAATAAAGATGGTTAGCTCGTTCTCGTTACCTAGGTGAATCGTAAAAGGATAAAAAAAATTTCTCAATGTGGGTCTCAAAGCATGCACGTATAAGAAGTACCGGACTTAATCTATGAAAATAGAACGATAAGATAAAACAGTTCCCTAGTCAGTAGTGACTTTACAGAGGCTAGTTGTCAGCAAGTGGATTGAAGAGTCATTTGGGTGAGAGAATTACATGCACAGCTGGTCTAAATTAGTCGTACGCAGTGGGATGTAGTTTTGTGAAATGACCGGTAGCTAGAAACAGGATGTATCGTGTTGTTAGTCAGTAAACTCAAGGACGAGATATAGTCTAAATCAATAATGAAGTGATTTTTTTTTTAAAAAAAAAAACCTCTTATGGATATGGTCTTTTAGGGGGAACAAATGCGCACATCTACACACACACACACTATCTGCAGCGAATATCTTTAGTTATACCAGGGGAATGAACTCTATCCCTTTGCACTATTGACTTCCCTGCCCACCTTTACGAAAATGACAAATTATTCGGCTGTGTTTAATAAACGTTCTGACTATTTTATTTAAAGTATCTGTTGGCTTTAGGAAATACTTATTAAAATACTGATGTCCTTAATATTATAATATGTGGACAAACACTACAAAAAAAACAAGCAATTTAAGTCTTTTCCGTTTCGGCAAAGGACATTTTAGAGCATTTCGCCGGACGAGATCCGTATTTTTTTTCCCGGGTTACAGCCATAAATATTGCTCCACGAGCATGAATTTTGATAAATTTAGAGATGGAAGTAATCATGTTGAATAACTATTACAAAAATAAATAATGATTACGCCCCTTTGATTAGCTTTTATTATTTAAATTTAGAATATAAGCAAAAACGGTACATAAGAAAGTCTTATATTTTGGCTCTTAGAGGTCCTATCGCGAAATGGACTTTTGATGTACACTTGGCAGGCCAAGACCTACAAAATGATATATACATCATGGGTCTAGGACTTATGGTTGCTGAGATCTAGGGCGCTCCATTGTTAATATAGCTTATATAGTAAAAAACGGTACTTTATAAGCCCCCTTTTACGGCCCTCATAGGTCAGATCGCGAAATGAACTTTTGCTGCACACATGGCAGGCCAAGACCTACAAAATGATAAATACATCATGGGTCTAGGACTTATGGTTGTTGAGATCTAGGGTGATGACGGACAAACAGACAGACAGACAGACAGACAAAACGGGGACAATAGAGCATTTTTTTTCGAAAATGCTCTAAAAATAATTGGAAAGTAATTTTTTTTTCCTTACTGTGAAAACATGTCTTCGTCCATTGATGCGTTGACATATTGATAGTTATATCGAACTATTATATTCGTTGATATACACTCAGCATGTTTCAAAGTTTCAGAGAAGACCAAGATGCTGATTGGAATAATTAATATCCACATTTTTGAGTTATATTCTCTGTCTAAATAAAAAAAAAATAACTAATAAAAATTAATGAAACTCTAAAAACCGCAAAACCCACAAAATAATAATAATAACACAAACATATTTTTTTCGACTAAAGATTGGTGAAGGGAAATACTGATTTTTTTCATTGTCAGAAAATAATACTCGTAATTCTATTTTTAAATTTTTATTAAATAGGGTTCAGCCAATTACACAATGTACAAAATCAAAGGTGTCTACGTAAGGCCATTTCAATCTTAAAGAAATAATAACTTAGACAGCTGGTGGAAAGATATTTACCATTTAAAAAATAATCTTTGCATACTTAAGAAAACAAGGCTGATTTGTGTGCAGTGGCGCAACGAGAGGGGGCTTCACTCCCCCCCCAGACCCAATCATCCCACATATTTTACTATATAAACTGTCTTTTTTCTATATGTGAGCCCCCCCCCCCCAGCATTTTTTACTCGTTGCGCCACTGTTTGTGTGTCTCTGTGTGTTTTTCACATGACTGGCGACGTTTTTTTTTAAAATGTAGGATAATCATCAGCCTGTTTTGAAGGTACTGGTTTAATTATGGAAATATTGAACGTAAATCATGGGAAATAGGAGAGAAATTACCTCCGGCTAATTCAATTCAATAAAAGGATATGTAATATAAAAATACAACGATATGTGATATAACAATACAACGATATGTGATATATCGATGCAACGATAGCTGATATAACAATACAACGATATGTGATATAACAATACAACGATATGTGATATAACAATACAACGAAATGTGATATATCAATGCAACGATAGGCGATATATCAATACAACGATATTTGAAATAAAAATACAAAAACATATAGATAACTTTATTTATACATTTTTAAACTATTGGCTATTTTCAAAAAATAGTTTAGAAAAGTATAGATTATGGAAATATTTCCAGGAAAAAAGCTTCAGCCTCAAAAATGTTCTTGATTATTTATTTTACCTTATTTAGTAATGACTTACAGTGTACAGCGATGTATTGATATAAGGCAGTGGTCGGCAAACTTATCAGCCAAAAAGAGCCAAATATGAACATTACAACAATTAAAAAAAAAAATTGGGAGCCAAATTTGCTTGTTTAGTAAACTTTTATAACACTAAATAAGTAGTACACTAAATAAGTTGTATACTAAATAAAACTAAATGCCAGAGCCGCACTTAAGGAGCCAAATAGCCACATGCGGCTCAGGAGCCGCACTTTGCCGACCACTGATATAAAGTATCAGAAACAATAAATTAACAATATTATAATGAAGAGAAAAAAAATCAACCCTCAGAAGTCTCATTTATATCTATTAATATATACGTAAATGAACTTTTATTTCTAATATTGCTTTAATTAGTTGTAAAAACAATTTAAAATAAAACAACAAAAGATGAAAACGTATTTTCGATTGATTAAAAATACTAATGGATACAAACAGGGGCGGATCCAGGCCCGTAGCCAGGTCAAAGTAAGCAGGGGGGCACCGATACCCAGCAAGAGGGTACTTTCTCATATTAGTTACTTTTTCTTTTTTTTTTCCTCTTTTTCTTCTTTTTAAGCGGGGGGGGGGCACTCCACACCTAGTGGGGGCGCACGGCCCCCTAGTGCCCCCCCCCTTGGCTACGGGGCTGGGCGGATCTAGTCAACCTTGACGGGGGTTGGGGGGGGGCAAAGCTGCTTTCATTATTGAAAATTGGTCTTAGAAAAAAAAATATTTCGATAATTTAATGTCTTACCTAAACTTGCAGCCCCCCCCCCCCACCAAATCCGCCCATGGATACAAAAAAAGAATATAATTCATTCTTTTTTTTCAAAAAACTGAATGCGTATAATTTGCTACTAAAATAAGATACACTGATTCATTAAATATATGTTCTGTAAAGTCCGAGTACTTTTAAAAAAATGAAAATAATAAAGTGAATATTTAATAGTTTTACTATTTGTTTTTTTCCCCTGTCTTTGACATTTTTTTTTTTTTTGCATGTTAATGTAGAAATGACACTAATAAGTTTGTTTAGTTTGATTGAAATGTAAACAAACAGATTTATAGTGTTATTCCCTTGTACAGAATCTAAATGTGAAAGTGTCGTATTTATTAAGAACAATAGGAAGTAAATTAACTTACCATGTTGAATCTTAAAACTAGAAAAAAAGTAATGTAACTGAAATGCAACGATGTGTGCGATCTTTAGGCTCTATGTGTGATCTTATAGACCAAAGTACAGTCTTTTATCGCTAGAATTGATCCACTCCGTACAAGATTGAGATATACCTCTATATAAACTATGTTGACAAACATAAATAAAAAGGAATACCTGTAGCTAACGAAAAAAAAATCTTGACATCCCCCCCTCCACATTACGTTAATTTTTGTGCATTTTTTTTTAAATAACATTTTGTCGATGAAATTATTTTATTCTACATAAACCACCAAGCAGTGGCGTAGACAGCTATTCTCGTGCCTGGGGCGCAATACTTTTTTAGCGTCCCCCCTCCTATTCGAGAACTATATAATAATATATGTATAGTATACAGTTTGGCTCTCTTTTGTGTGTAGCGGCCCATGCATGATGCCCCGGCCCCCCCCAACCATGCATCCATCCTCACTACGCCACTGCCACCAAGTAACTATTTCTTTCATTTTTCCTTCAGCAGGAAGTCAAATATCAACACACACACACACACACACACACACACACATTTTTAACTAACAAACAATCCTTTTTTTTTGTTGTGTTATGGATGCATATTATGGATAACGCCGTGCAATAGTAATTGTGTAACTACACCAACACACACATTGATGCACATCCTTTACAAGCAGACGATAAAACTTTGCATTTATAATAAACAACCTCCCCGCCCGCCCCCCCCTCCCTCGCCTCCGATTCAAAAATAAAGTCTGTGAAGCGTGAAGTGGCGATACAGATCAATTGCTCCCGAGGACATGACGAAGACTGGTATTTTGAAAAAAAAAATTAATTAAACAGTTTTTTTTCAACAACAGGCAGATGATCATAAATGGTTTCAAATGTTTATAAGCAAACATAACAATCAATTACAAATTCAAATATGTACGTCATAAGTTACTTATAAAGTATACGTTTTCAGATTTATTTAAAAAATATGAACCAATGTTAACATATTGCTAACAGTAAATAAATTGGTTAACATTATTTTAAAAACATTTCAAAGTTCACATTAGGATATTCTATCCCCGGACGGCGGGATGCCTGGATCCGGGCCTAATTTTAGCTCACTAAACACTTCTTGGAAATTTCTCTATTCCGAGATATCACGTGATCCCGCTAAGGACTACCTAAATTTAGAAAAAAATTAACTAACTTTTGATGAAACCTAAATATTTTTTTTTTAATTTACAGTATTTCGATTTTTTCTATAAATGTTACCATTTTTAGGCGACATGGATGTTTATTTATTATTATAAAAAATGGGAGACAAATACAAAGGTCAAATTCATCTTTTTTTGCCTGAAGACCTAATCGACCCACAATGTGGATACATCGCCTTAAATATAATCCACACTGTGGATATATCGTTTCTAAAACTAGCCAACACTGTGGATACATTATTTATACAAAGGGTGCCTACTTGTAGTAAAAAGCTTCCCAGATAATTATGAACATATTCCCTCCCTTGTCAGTTAATTTTTTAAATGACGATTTTGTATATAACTAAAATTAAATCATCTCTCCCTATTATAATGAACATTGCTGTTTCAAAATTCAAAATTTTCCTTTTAATATTAACATTAAATAATGACATTCATAAGATTTTTTTTTAATTGGTAAAACTCAGACCTTAACGATGTTGACTACATGTGAGAATTTGTCAACCGCCAACTGTTGTTTTGTTCAGTGAATAAAGAATCTCGTCTAGCTATTGGAGATATTCTGACCGATCATCGGTAAGAACCAAAGAAATGTTTCCAGTTCCTAGTTTATGTCCCACAAGTCCACCCAGCTTTAAATGTGTACCTGACTTTAAGTTGGGGAAGTAAAGGTGGCTGGGCGTTACGCTAACCACACAACCCCATCATATTCCGTGGTTTATAGAAACAGATGAATTCTACATTACTTTTATTTTACATATAACAGTTTCTATAACAGTCTCTATAACCGTTTCTATAACAGTTTTAAACTTAGCTCACACTCTTGCGATGCTATTTCAAATAGTTTTGTGATACAGGTTAGAATTAGAGAAAGCTACAAAACAGGTTAAATCTAACTCATCTGAATCCAATAGTCTTAATGCGTTACACGAAACATACCTTTCAATTTACCTTTTTTAAATGATGGCAAAGATATGAGCAGAATCAATCAACAAGATTCGAACTATGTAGCGTTCAGAATTTATTAACAACTGTATTAGTGTCGTTTTTTTTATGTTATAACACAAATAATAAGAATATTTTGGTGTTATATATATATATATATATATTTACACCACAATAATATTCTCTTCCATTTTTTGTACAGTTTCAATGCAGTTAGATCTATCTTGTACAAGGGCTTTAATCCCGAGAGGTATTTTTTATTTGTAAAAGTACCCTCCCCTGATAAAGTTAAAACGAGTAATTAAAATATATATAAAAATTAAGTACAATAAAACTTTTTTTTCCTACAAAAGAATTATGTCAAAACATATTAAAAAATTGTGTATTAAAGATGTCGCTTGGGATAATACTAGCTGAGTTTATTTATTATCAAGAATTATGTTTAAAAAAATCAACATACTTTAATACGTATTAAAACTAACTAATACTTTTTTTTAGATACAAAACAACATACACTTACATTTTCTTCTTCATATATTGTCGCTCTCTCATATACACTGCAGAAGAATTTCAAAACTCCGAATTCTCTTCTTAGCGAATATTTACCTGGCACAGTAGGTACTATGATCAATAATAAGGTCGATGGTTATCTCCTTAGTCCGGTTATCCTTTACTGGGTTATAAAAATGGTCCATGGTAAATGATCATTCGGGTTTACCAGTATGAGGGGGGGGAACTATCGCGACGGTGCTGGTATAGTGGTCAGTGAGGACTATCCGAGACCGTAGTATTCACAGCTAGAGGTTGGTGACAGATGAGGTCGGCACACAACACCCTTACACTCTGTCTCACTCAAGCACAGACATTTCGGGCTGTGGGTTGAGACACATTACACAATCCTCTCTGTCCGAGCAGCAGGAAAAATCCTTTGCCTTTCCCCTTCAGGCCGATCAACAGTACACACCCTCTGTTCGTCTGGCCAGTCAGGGCAGGTCTAAAAACCCTTCTTTCTGCCATCCCGGCAGATGTTAGCGGGCACACTCACCCGGCATGGCAGACATGTATCAGCGCCGCCAACAATGATGGTGTGGTAGACACACTACATCCTACCATGCAGGCATTCTTGGGAAATAACTCATAGATTTTAGTACCTCTTCTCATTGCGTTTTGATAATGACCGAGGCGGTCAAACAATAAAATAATGCTGGCCGTAAGGCTGGCACAAACCTTACCTTATGTTGGTAGAAGTTTAGGGTGCTTGCTTACCTCGCTATTTTCTAACTAATGATCAGGACCAAGAAGACCTCGCCTTTCTGGCAGATTGGTTGGTGATACACAGCTTGGCTGGCCAGTTGGGAGGGGTACTCAAATATCATGCCTGCAATGTAGCAGGTTAATCCTGCAACATTGACAGGTATGATTAAAAAAAAAAGGTGCATTAAAGCAGTGGACCCCAACCTTTGGCCGCGGACCAACCCGTGGAATCAAATGGTACTAGGCCGCCCACGAAGCATTAAATAATTTCCTTTTTAATTACTGAACTGTGTATTCCTCTCGTCATTCCATGGACAAGTGGTTTAACCGGGAGCTGAGCGGCAGTGACACTGTAAATCAAAACAATCGAAATTATTTAAACAAATCAATGTCTCCCTCCCCTCCCCAGCGGGCCGCGGTGAAATTATTATACGTTGTCCGGCCCGCGACGAGAAAAAGGGTTGGGGACCAATGCCTTATATGGTATGGTAAGATTAAAATGAAAACAATTTTTACCATGCAAGTGCCGGCCCATTAGTGATATGACCGAAATCTATTCATTTTGGATCCGTTGAGCACTGGGCAAAAAAACGGGAATTATTAAACAGCCCTTGAAAAAGACAATCTGGTTGATAAAAAGACCATTTAGAAATATTTCTATTGACGTACCACAATTTTCAAACCAGATATTAAAATATTTCATTACAAAATAATGAGACACGAACAGAAAGGAATTCGTCATTTGTGCTGAACAATTTATACCAGATAAAACGTCTAATTCAATTCCTTGTATTGTTATTGCGTAAAATAAAACAATGATTATATTATCATCCCATTAATTTGGACTATTTTAAGCTATTAAGTGCGCTGCCGTAAATGCACTTGAAAACAGTATTTCTCATTCAGGAAGTTTAGCATCAAACATGATGAATCATAAGAATTTAACATATTTTTTTTTAAATAACTAAAATTAAACGTTTTGAACATAAGACATATGTTCAGTGAATACGTTCATTAAAATATTAAAAGTAAAATTCCATTAGTACCAGTGGTCAATTGGGGCAGATAAAGTGTAGAATTAATTTGTAACTAATGCAAATAAAAGGATCGTGTGGTCAGCACAACACCCAGAAGCCTTTATTTCCCCAACTTAAGTCAGGTATCCTTTAAAAGCAAGTTGGAGTTGTGGGACTTTGACCAACTATCATCAGTGGTAGCAGTTGTCGATTCTATTAGAAGATAACAGTGGGGCAGGTAACTCTTAGACCACCCTGTTGTCAGGATTTGGTTTCTTACCAAAATAATGTGTTTCTTTTACATCTCTACTTACCTCTTTACTTACATCACAACCAACATTTTTTACATCTCTACTTAGTCTCTACCTACATCTCTACTTACATCTCTACTTCCCTCTCCACCTACTACTTTGTATTGCCCTTTCTAATTAGGGCTGTACCGGAATCCGATTCCGGTTCCTGTTAAGCCGGATTCCGGCAGTTTTAACAAATCCGGTTCCGATTCCGGTTCCGGTTAAAATGTGCCGGATTTAAGCCGGATTTCTTTGTTGTTTGAAATTGTAAGACATTTTTAGCGCAACGTAATTTTGAAATATTTAGCGCTAAACAATTAAATTAAAACAATAACTTCCTTTGCTTTACAAAACTACAATATCGTTAATCTGTTTGTAAGTAAAAATATATTAAAAAGGAAGATTTGAATCGTATTTAGTCTAGTAGTAATACGACACCTTACCTTCCGCTACTTTTGATTCCGTGTTTTCTTTAAACTAACTATATTTAGCTATAAAAGTTTAACTTCTTTAAAGATCAGACAACGATCTATTTTTGGATGTTTACAGTTTAAAAATAGGACAATAATTTATTTTTCTGCAATTTTTTTAATTTAGTGGATTTTGTCACGATTTGGATAAAATTCCTCGCATATTTAGATAAATAACTTGAAGGTACATTTTTATTGAACATTAAAGATTTAGATTTGAAATGTATTTTAATTTGCGTTTTATGGGAAATAGTCAGATAATGGTTTAAATGAAAGTATGAATGAAATAACACGGTTCGGTGACGTCACTATGGAAAACTAAAGAAAAATAAGCTATCGGGTGGTGCCACAGTATATATATATATATATATATTGGAATTCATTTATTAATAAACATGTTTGTTATACTTTCTAAGATATTTTACGCATTTCTTTGTTTGATTGTAATAGAAATCAAGTTAAATTAGGTACAGCTTTATTAAAAAAAAATTTAAACACAGAACCTGTTATTTTGACAGAGTTATATTTCTTAAATCAAGATTGGGGAAGGGGTTTTAGTCAAATTCTTCAAGATCTAAATGGTTAATACTGTTTTTTGCTATCTTGAACTTAAAAACTAAATTTTTATTCTATTTTTCATTCTTATATCTTTTTTTTTATGTTAGGCGAGAACTTACTACTTCGTTCGGAAGAGTTACTATTTAATTAGGTAAAATCCGGTTCCTGTTCCGATTCCGGCAGGATTCAACTATTAAATCCGATTCCGGTTCCGATTCCTGCAGGATCTAAAAATTACAATCCGGTACAGCCCTATTTCTAATCCTCTCTTTAATCGAGGCAGTGAGATTTCATTTTTTTTATTTCCTTTAATTCAGAGAACTTATATTTTTGTTCGCAAAGACGTAACATTAAAAATGTTAATAAAAGTGTAAAGTATGTGAAGCATTCAATAACCAACAACTATTTGAACAATCGCATAATTAGTTAAAAATGAATCAAAAACTTTCTGTTTATTTACAATATAGCATTTGCGAATTATTTTAAATGGTATTATTATTATATGTTTTTAAACACGTTTTAAAAAAAAATAAAACCATTGAATCTCTTATTTATAGATATGTATACACTACGTGTGGACATAATACCGGGAATATTATTTTATGAGTGCTATGTGTGTACGTCATTTCTAACAAAATGACGTATAGTACAACCGACAGCGGGGAGCATGTGTATTATTTTAGTAGTTGTGAGATCAGTCCAGCTTTGGGCATCGGGGTATGCTGACGCATGTTGTAGTTTGTATCTAGACATTAGTTATTGTACTCATCCTGAGTTCACCATTGAATGTCAGTTCATATTCATGCAGTTATACTAAAGAATTAAATATTATAATTTTTATTTTCAACCGGAGTCGACTTAGTATATTTTAGTGATGTTCACTGTTGTTGGAACAACTACCACGAGTATATAAAATAACCTCGCCACATTATTTGGCACCTCCGACGGAGTACTTGCAACATTATTTGTCACATACGACGGAGAAATTGCAACATTATTTGGAGTACTTCGCAATACACCTTCAAAACAAGACAAAACTGAGAGAACATAAAAATTGAGCCCAAATATTTTGATTTTCCAAGGGCGTTATCTCATTATTAAGAAAATTTAACATAGAACTTACCGATATATAACTTCCCATTTTTCCAGGCTAGAAACCGTGTCTTAACATGGACTGATTTTAAATTGGACAGCAAAGAATTACCCATACAATTCACTCAGTTGGTTTGAGTTATAAATTTTCCAGGATTCACTCATCTAGTAATATAAGTTTAATATCGAAATAGTATCTGTTTTGATTTACGTTGATTCTTTAAACGGGTGAGACGGAACAAAGTTGGCTTTTGAGTTATTATGATTTTTTTTTTAAAACTCCCTTAGGCATAACCATGTTTATAACATAACAAAAAGACCTATAATTTCTAAAACATAAAAACTCTTCGGACTTCTGTCCTTTTCAAAATTTGCGAAAAAAAAAAAGACCCTGTTCGGTAACCAAGTGTAAAATAAAAAAAATCTGAAGCTAATATTGTATTCTAGCTGTATCCTACAAAATCTTTGCATAGAGTTATATCCCCTTAGGCTTGATCGGTAAGTTAAGTTACATTTGGCTTCGGGCAGATCCGATTTTTTCATGATTGTATTTTAAACTGGAATACTATTGTATTCATTCTTTTACTTTCGATTTAACGCAGAACCCAAATCGCTATTATATTAATAGATACACTTCGCTCTTTGATAAATAATTATTTAAACTCTCGGATACACACTTTTAATCAACTTGCTACCCACAATTAGGGGACTTGATTGCGACTCTGAGAATCTCTGTTCTAGGTTAATTGATGTTTACTATTAAACATACATGATCTTAAAAAAATCAATAACCCATATACGCTTAGGATGTACGGTAGTTAAACATATACTCAAAAATAGACTGTACAAATCATATCTCCATTTATATCTTTGAATTAAAGGCGGGAAGAAAACGCGGTGAATTACTTCAACATCAAATATATAGACTACAGTTTTCTCTCCCCTTATCTGTGTACACTACACATTTTACTTTTCTTTAAACAATGGAAATAATTTACTTCCTTTTTAAAAATTGTATATTTTTCTATACTTTTTTTTACTGCTACACTGCATTGGTAGCCAGCAGTCTGTTGTATACACATTCAATCAGAGTCCTTATAAATAGATAAAATATCGATATAACTATGAACTTTTGCACAGAGTAATATATGAGCATTCTCTCCGTCTAACTCTATATGTTTGTAAGACCCTCACTTCGAGACTTTGTTTATACTCTTTGATTGTTGTACGGTTTCCATGGCGGGGAATAATAATAATAATTGTATAACTAAAACCTACCAACTGGCTGTACTTTTGTCTCACGTACTCCAGAGAAGAAGCCAATGTCAGCTAAAAACTTACCTGTATTGTTGTTGTTTTTTTACTTATACGTTGATGTGTAAAACATAATACTAGATTGTCATTTTTTAAAGAATATATATATATATATATATATATATATATATATATATATATATATATATATATATATATATGAACACACATTAATTTAATTAAAAAATATGTTTTCTCATCAGTCTTAGTTAATAAGAAAACTAAAAAAAATTACAGAAATTAATACTAACAACAGAGTTACAGATTACTCAATTTAAAAAAGCTCTCTACATTATTAGTTTTGACACATTTTTAATCGACACATATTATGATCACTGTTGTTGCCTGTCGCTCCAAAACACTCTATTCGCCACTTATATGCTCAATTAAAAAAAGAAGTAATTTTCACTTTAGTCCTAAAAATGTAAATTTCCCCTGTCGACATCGAGCCACATTTATTTCCCAAACTAAATTCGGAGTCCCCCCTTTAAAACTGGGAGGACTTGATGGACTTTCTTTTTATCTAGAAAAATTCACTGGGTTTTAACTGAGGACCGAACCCGTGGCTCTCGACAGTCGGGCGCTCTACACCTGTCGACAACCCGTCACACTAAAATGCTAAATAAGGGAATCTTTAATTTACTTTTCATTCATTAACCTATGATTAAGGTTCCGTTGATTCATTATCAGATATTTGCTGAGCCATTGAATACACTGGGTCATTTGTAGAATCTAATCTAGCTACACTGTCAACAGAAATACACGCTAATATCTCATTTTCTTGATCTTGAATCAAACAGTTGTAATCGTGTTCGAAAACTTTCACATCCTGCCAAAGTCTGGTGTAGTCCTTCGAGTCCCATTTAGTTGGGGCTCCATGCATGTTTTGGTAAACATTATTGTCTTTATCAGATCGATTAACATGGTCTGTATTACGTTGTATGTCCTCTTTATTTGAATAAGGCAATGCATCGGTGGACATTTCATTAGTATCGATACCTTCATAATTGTTCCTACAAGCAATTTGGTCATAGTGATCAAAATACTTATCAGTTGTAGACATGCTAATAGTATTATGTCCAGTTGACTGAATGTCCCCCGCAATGGAATACGGGAAAGGGTCATTGGACGATTTAGTATGATGATTATTCTGCGAACAGGTTGTAGCAGTACATTGGTCATAGTTATCCGGATAAATATTTTTAGAAGAATCATATATGTTATGACTTGTACGATTTCGATCTGAAAAAATCGATACATTTAATGAATTAACATATTCTATTTTCTTCTCGTTATTATTACTTTCCATATTTTGTCGTCTTCTTTTCAAGACAAACAATATCACAAATCCGGCAATGACCACCAGAACTACACTGACCACTGAACCTATGATGATGCTGTCAACGTTGGCGTTTCCTCCAGAATATAAAGTTGTGTTTCTGGTCTCATTTACTGTCATGTGTGTCTCTGTGACAGAGTGAATCGTAGAACTTGTTTCTGAAAGTTTCTTCGACGTCGGTGATATCGATTTTATCAGTTCTGTTGTTCTCGTTGTTTGTGTTGATGTACTCGTGTACTCAGTAGGCGGGGTTATTGAAATGGGCTTTAATTTTCTATAAAATGAGCAGTAACCATATCCATCTCTATAGCAATCTTCATGACCTTCGTCACTAGTACTTTCATATAAATATGTCCACAATATTTGAAATGCTAAACCAAATGTTCTGTTTGGGCAATAATACTTAGAAATACAAAATTTATTTGTTCTAGAACATACAACTTTAAGTGGGTTATCATACAAGTAACAAGCAAACGCTGAGTATTGAACAGACGATGAATTTTCTTGAGAAACTTTAGAAACTTTATAATGATTTCTCCACGTTAAACTGAGAATGCATCGTTGAGAATGTTGGGCTGCCATACAACTGTAAAACCTAAGAGAAAAAATGAATAAGGCTGTAAAGTGAGATCGACACAATTTATTTGATTACATTTTAGCGGGGAACGTATCTGGGACATTTTCCGTGCAATAAATATAATATTTATAAAACCGATTTGGGCCCAACGTTAAATCGAAAGTAAAGAATTAATACAACAGTATTCCAGTTTAAAATACAATCATGAAAAAAATGGATCTGCCCGAAACCAAAAAATATAATCTAACCTACCGATCAAGCCTAAGCAAAGATTTTGCAGGGTACAGCTAGCATGTATATATATATATATATTACTGAAAAATTATTATTTAAGAAGCGAGTATTTCTTAAATCTAGGTAGATGAATCTTTTTCACATATTATACTGAGTCAAGGACGTAGCCAGGATTTTTTTTTGGGGGGGGGGGGGCTGTGCGGTTTGGGGGGGGCTGTGCGGAGAGTTTTATATAAGAAAAAAATTTGAACGCAATGATAAAGAAGTATATTTTATAATAAAATTTGATTTTTTGAATTAATTTGGGGGGAAGAGGGGCTTCAGCCCCCCTAGCCCCCCCCCCCGGCTACGGCCTTGTACTGAGTTAACAATTTACAGGAAGAGCTCAGATGTTTGATAATGTAATTTCAGTGGCATGATAGATGTTGGCCGATTTGTGTTATTTTAGTTCTAATGTTTCAAATATTGCAAAACTCACAGAATCTCTGAAAGTTGTATGGTCAATACGTCTAGATACGTCTAAAGGATTTCTTTAAAAAAAAATATTTGTATTGCTGTTATTAATAGCTGATATTCTCAACTCCTTGTCTAATGTGTAAAAAAAAGTTTACTATAATTTCATTTTATCTTCATAAAATATTTTAACCATTTGATAATTAAAGGAGTGGTGTATGATTAAAATTTATCTTTAAGTTGGTATTATGATGTAATAAATCATGTAACAAGTTGTTAAAGTATTCAAGAATGGTCACTCGTTGACAGAGTAGTTTAAGGACAATTCAAAAGATTAAGGTCAGTGTGGCTTGACCATGCAATAGTACGAGGTCATTTGGGGCTTGACATACCAAACACAAGAATAGTTTAAACCATTGTGGGACGGGGACGAATTGTTGTTGGGTTGGGACAAATTTTAAATTTAAAACTTTTTGTACAGAACATGATTAAAGTATTTTTCCATATAAAATGAAATCTAAATGTTTTTATCAGTTGCATATTAAAAGAAAGTAATCTGTAAATAAAATTTTTTTTTTTTAAATCCCTTTTCTCTTTACGAAAATGCAGTACTTTTTTTTGTGCCGGTACGCACCGGTACTGTGTACCGGCACCTTTTTCAAATGTGGGGAAAAAATATTACTTTTCTTGTATTTTAAGACGATTTAAGTTGGTTAATTATAAAATAAAATTGTTTTAGACATTTAGTATCTTTGCAGTTGTGATTTAGCTTGCATCGAGGTGCGTACTTGTAGTTAAAAGTTAGGGGATCCATCACTGAGTACCGTCACCTATTTATTTTACAAAAAAAAGCACTGCGTAAATGAATCGTTGAATGACAAATTTTATTCAAAGTGGGTCTCAAATCAAACACGATTAAGAAGTACTGGACTTAGGTCATACATAAGAATGGCATGGTAGTCAGGTCCATAGCAGGGACCTTATAAAGGTTAGATGGCTAGGAGAACAAAGAAGTGAACTGCAGAGTCGGTTGGGTGACTGAATTAATAACGGACAGTAGTTGGTCTAAAGTGATGGTATACAGTGGATATAATTATGATGGGATGTGACTAGTGGTCATTAGCTAGAAACAAGTGTGTCTAGTGTTGTTAGCTACCGAACTTGAAGATGGTATCGTTGTTCCGGAATGACATAGAGTGAATGGCTATTGAAGCGCTATAGATGTGTAAAATCGAGAAACGGAGATGCTGTTTGACTGCGCGCAATAAACATGCTAGCTACTTTATTAAATAAGTATGTTGAATGTATTACATGCTTATTAATGAAATAGTGGTTTTCTCAGTAGTATGATATGAAGGGGTACATTAAAAAAATATAGGATTATTATTTTTCTCACCGTGAAAACATGAGTTCATTCATAGCTGCTTTGATATATTGATCGTTGTATCGAACTGTCATAATCGTTGATATACACTGAGCATGTTTCAGAGTTCCAGAGAAGACCAGCATGCTGAATAAAATAAATAAGTTCCACATGTTTTGATTTTCATGCAATGTCAAATTAAAAAAAAAAAATCAAATTAATCCAACTCAAAATTTGTTTTGTTCAAATGTGGAATTTTGATTTTCATTACCAGAAAATAATAAAATTAATAATAATATTTTATAAATTTGTATCAAATAGGCTTTGGCTAGTTTCACAGTGTACCGACTAAACGATGTCTAGGTGAGGCCAATTTAAGTTTAAAAAAAATAAAATATCTCAACTAGTGGAAAGATATTTAACATTTGAATAATAATCCCTGGAAACTTAACAAAATCACGTCATTTTTGTGAGTCATTCTGAATATTTCAAATGTCTGATGACGTATTTTAAAATTTGGGATAATATTCATCCTGTTTTGAAAATAGCATTTTAATTATAGGATTATCGGACATTAACCATAGGAAACGGGAAAACAATCACCGCAAGCAAATAACAAAACAAAGATTAAGATCAATTTTGTCTGAAAAGGTGACTGAACAAGTGGCGTAGATATCAGTCTAGGGTGCTCTTACGAAAAAAAACATATTTGAGGGGCTTACATAAATAGTAAATGAGTCATTGTCCCTACAGGGTGGGGGTCCCTTTACATCGGGGCTCGTCACCACCATAAAGAAACAGTGGAACGTTAGTAAATCAGGACAAAATCAGCTTGCGTTGAAACATCTGCTTCTAACATAAAAAAGGGGATTGTAAATAAATCAAAGATTAATAAAAAAAAATGGGAAAGCGCGCTTTATATATATATATATATATACATACATCTATTATATGCATACATTTATTTATATTTTTTTTTTAAAATTGCGTTTATAAAATTAATTACAACGAATAAAAAATATGTATTATTTATTTCATTTATTTATTTAGGTATTTGTCAATGAATGTAGTCTAATTATAGATTAATTCCAGTCTACCTTATGTAATTTAGCAACTGAAATTCAAAAACATATTTAATGTAGAGCAACGCATTGATACAGAGGCGTAGCGAGGGGGGGGGCAAGGCAACTTGCGCCTGGGGCATTTTACCTTTTTAATACTTTTTTAGCGCCCCCCATTCGAAAACCATATAATATTATATGTAAAATATACCATTTGGCGCCCCTGAACCTCGGCGCCCGGGGACATATGTACACCCCGCACCCCCTCGCTACGCCACTACATTGATATAAAGTAAACAAGTATCATAAACAAATTATCAACATTAAAGATGAAGAAAAAGAAGATGAAAATCCGATAAAGGTCATTGCTTTCTATTAAAAACTAGAATGACATGTTATATCTACTATTGCTATAATTAGTTTTGATTATAAATAAAAACAATTGAAAATAAAAGTATTTCTAATTAATTAAAAAAAAAAAAATAGATACATTTATAAAGAATATATGTCTATTTTAAAAAAAAAAAAATAATAATAATTGCGTATAATTCGTTCCTAAAATTAGATACACTGCTTCGTTAAATAATTTTTTTTTGTAAATTTTAAAAGTACATTCAAAAACTGGAAATAGTGAAAGTCAATTTGTTCTAGATGCACTAGTTGTTGTTTTCTTATGTTATAGAAATCTTTCTTTCTTTCTTTTCTTTTTTTTTTTGAACTAACACTATATAAATGACACTAATCAGTTTTATTTATTTCTAATGAAATGTAAACACGTTAAAAATGTTATTCATTTGTAGAGTATCTAAACATGGAAGTCTGAAATTTATGAACAATAGGAAGTAAATTAACTTACCATGTTGAATGTTGAAACCAAGAACAGGCTTTTTTAACTGATATACAACGATGTGTGTGCGATCTTTGGGCTCTATGTGTAGTCTATTAGACCAACGTATAGTCTATTATCGCTAGAATTGATCCACTCCATCCACGATTGTGGATACCTCTATATAGACTATGATGACAAACATGAATAAAAAGGAATACCTGTAGCTAGCAAAAAATAAATGTTGAAATCCCCCCCTCCACATTACGTCAGTTTTTTTTTTTTCTCTTTTAAAATAACATTTTGTCGATGAGATTATCTTATTTTACAGAAACCACCAAGCAGTGGCGTAGACAAGGGCGCAATACCTTTTTGGCGTCCCCCCCTTTTTTCGAAAACTATATAAATATATGTATTTTATACAGTTCTGCTCTCCTTTGTGGTCACCCTTTTCATGATGCCCCCCCCCATGCCACCATCCTCACTACGCCACTGCCACCAAGTAACTATTTCTTTCATTTTTCCTCCATCAGGAAGACGAATATCACCACGCACACACACACACACACACACACACACACACATTTTTAGTTCACAATCTTCTTCTTCTTCTTTGTTCTCGATATATGATTATGGAGGATTTCAAACGACCAGGCCTATAGTTATGATGAACTGCACGAAGGCATCCAGGTCCGTCTCGCTCCCATAAAGTTTTTGATTGAAGGAGGTCATATGTTGCCAGAACCTGTTGCGAGCTGTGTCATGTAAAGGGCATGTTTGGAGAACATATTCTGCATTCTCTGGAGACATCCCACATGGGAAGTCCTCACTGTTTCCAATGCCTAGCCTTCGGAACATGTGTTGTCTTAGTCTGTTGTGCCCAGTACTGAGTCTGAAGATAATATTTTGAGCTTGTCTGGGAAGATTATAATAGGGGTCGTTTTTGTCATGATCTGGGTGATTCCTCATCCATTCCTGCTGGATCCGTTCACCTATACAGCCCTTCATTTCTTCCGCATCCAGAATGACATCCACAATCAATCCTTGCCTATATTTTTTGTGTGTGCATAAATTTTATGAATGTCGCCGTACTTAAGTAATTGTGTTACTTCATCAACATACAGATTGATGCACATCCTATTAAAAAACAGAAAATAAATCTTTGCATTTATTATAAACACCCCCCCCCCGCCTCCTTAAAAAAAGTCCGATTCAAAAATAAAGTCTGTGAAGCGTGAAGTGGCGATAAAGATCAATTGCTCCTGAGGGCATGACGAAGACTAGTATTTTGAAAAAAAAATAAAGCCAGATAGTCATAAATGCTTTCAAATGTTTATTAGCAAACATAACAATCAAATACACATAAATAATATAATATAAAGTATACGTTTCCAAATTCATTTCAAAAATATTAATCATTGTTCACATAATGCTAACAGTAAATAAAATGGCTAATATTATTTTAAAATATTTTAAAGTTCAAATTAGGATAGTATATCCCGGGATGGCGGGATGCCAGGATCCCGGCCTAATTTTAGCTCACTAAACACTTCTTGGAAATTTCTCTAATCTGAGATATCACGTGATCCCGCAAAGGACTATTTAAATTTAGAAAAATAAAACTAACTTTTGATGAAATTTAAATATTTTATTTTTATTTTACCGTATTTTGATTTTTCCTACAAATGTTACTATTATTAAGCGACAGGGATGTTTATTTATTTTTACAAAAAATGGGAGACAAAAACAATGGTTAAATTCATCTTTTTTGACTGAAGACCAATGAAAAATAAAACTAACTTTTGATGAAATTTAAATATTTTATTTTCATTTTACCGTATTTTGATTTTGTGGATACATCGCCTTAAATATGACCCACACTGTGGATACATCGCCTTAAATATGACCCACAATGTGGATGCATTGCCTTAAATAGACCCACCTTGTGGATACATCGCCTTAAATATGACCCACACTGTGGATACATCGTTACTAAAACTGGCCTACACTGTGGATACATTATTTATACAAAGGGCGCCTACTTGTAGTAAAAGCTTCCTAGACAATTATAAACATATTCTCTCCCTTGTCAGTTTATTTTTAAATGACGGTTTTGTATTTAACTAAAATTAAATCATTTCTCCATATTACAATGTGCACTGCGGTTTCAAAATTCAAAATTTTTTTTTTAATATTAACATTAAATAATGACATTCATTTTTTTTTTAATTGGTGGAACTCAGACCTTAACGATCATGACTACATGTGAGAATTTGTCAACCGCCAACTATTGTTTGTCCAGTGAATTCAGAATCTCGTCTGGATATTGGAGATTCGGACCGATCATCGGTAAGAACCAAAGAAATGTTTCCAGTTTCTAGTTTAAGTCCCACAAGTCCACCCAGCTTTAAATGGCTACCTGACTTTAGGTCTGGGAAGTAAAGGCGGCTGGGCGTTACGATAACCACACAACCCCATCATATCCCGTGGTTTATAGAAACAGATGAATTCTACATTACTTTTATTTTACATAAATGGGACGAGGCGTCACTATTGTGGAGCCTGAATAAGTAACACAAATATTTTTGGTTTCTATAACAGTTTCTATAACAGTTTCTATGACAGTTTCTATAACAGTTTCTATAACAGTTTCTATAACAGTCTCTATAACAGTTTCTTTAACTGTTCCTATAACAGTTTCTTTAACAGTTTTTATAACAGTTTATATAACAGTTTCTATAACAGTTTCTATAACAGTTTCTATAACAACAGTTTATAAAACAGTTTCTATAACAGTTTCTATAACAGTTTCTAAACTTAGCTCACAGACTAGCCATGCTATTTCAAATAGTTTTCTAATACATGTTACAATTAGCGAAAGCTACATAAAAGGTTAAATCTAATTCATCTGAATCCAATAGTCTCAATGCTGTATACGAAGCATACCATTCAATTTACCTTTTTTAAATGATGACAAAGATATGAGCAGAATCAATCAACAAGATGCGAACTATGAGGCGTTCAGAATTTATCAACAACTGTATTAGTGTTGTTTTTTTAATATTTTAACACAAATACTAAAAAATATTTTAGTATCATACTTTTTTAAATTTTTACACCATTTTTTTGTACAGTTTCAATGCAGTTAGGTCTATCTTGTTCAAGGGCATTTATCTCTTGAGGTACTTTATGTTTGTAAAAGTATTCTCCCCTGATAGAATTAAACGAGTAATTAAAATTTATATAAAAAGTAAGTACAATAACCCTTTTTTTTGCTACAAAAGAATTATATCAAGTAATAAAAATTGTGTAATAAAGATTTTGCTTGGGATGATACTAGCTTAGTTTATTTATTATCAAGAATTTTATTTAAAACAAAATCAACATACTTTAAAAATATTAAAACTAACTAATACTTTTTTTTAGATATAAAACACCATACACCTACATTTTCTTCGTCAATTTCTATTGCTTCATCTTTGCTATGGCTTGGGAATATCAGACTCTGATTTCTCTTCATTAGAGAATATTTACCTGGCACAGAAGGTACTATGATCAATAATAAGGTCGATTGTTTTCTCCTGAGTCTGGTTATCCTTTACTGGGTTATAAAAAATGGTCTATGGTAAATGAACATTCGGGTACACCAGAATGGGGGGGGGGGGGAACTTTTGCGACAGTTCTGGTAATGTACTTAGTGGGGACTATCCGAGAACGTACCATTTACAGCAGGAGATGGTGACAGATGACGTCGGGACACAACACCCGTACACTCTGTCTCACTCAATCACAGCCATTTCGGGCTGTGGGTTCAGGAACAATGCACAATCCTCTCTGTCTGAGCAGCAGGAAAAACCCTTTGCCTTGCCCTTTCAGGCCGATCACCAGTACACACCCTCTGTTCGTCTGGCCAGTCAGGGCAGGTCTAAAAACCCTTCTTTCTGCCATCCCGGCAGATGTTAGCGGGCACACTCAACCAGCATGGCAGACATGCATGAGCGCCGCCAAATTTGCTGGTGTGGTAGGAGCAAACCAGTGGCTCTCGACAGTCGGGCGCCCTGCACCACTTTACAGCCCGTCGCACTAAAATGCTAAATGAGGTAATCTTTAATTTACTTTTTTTTATTAACCTATGATTTAGGTTCCGTTGATTTATAATGAGATATCTGCTTAGCCTTTGAATACACTGGGTCCTTTGTGCAATCTACTTTAGCTACATTGTCAAGAGAAATACATACTAATGTTTCATAATCTTGATCTTGAATCAAACAGTTATAGTCGTGTTTAAAATCTTTCACATCCTGCCATAGTCTGGTGTACTCCTTCGAGTCCCTTTTAGTTGGATCTCCATTCAAATTTTGGTAAACATTATTGTCTTTATCAGACCGATTAGCATGGTAAGTCTTAGGTTGTTTGTCCTCTGTGTTTGAATAAGGCATTGCATCGGTGGACATTTCATTAGGATCGATACTTTCAGAACTGTTCTTACCAGCAATTTGGTCATAGTGATCCAAATACTTATCAATGGTAGATATGCTAGTAGTACTAGGTCTAGTTGACTGAATGTCCAATGCAATGGGATACGGTAAAGGGTCATTGGACTCGCTAGTACTTCTTTCCATATTTTGTCGTCTTCTTTTCCAGACAAACAATATCACAAATCCGGCAATGACCACCAGAACTACACTGACCTTTGAACCTATGATGATGCTGTCAACGTTGACGTTTTCTCCAGAATGTAAAGTTTTGTTTCTGGTCTCATTAAAATTTATTTCAGCCTCTGTGACAGAGTGAATCATAGAACTTGTTTCAGAATGTTTCTTCGAGGTTGGTGATATCGATGTTATCAGTTGTGTTGTTGTTCTCGTTGTTTGTTTTGATGTACTCGCGTACTCAGTGGGCGGGGTAACCGAAATAGACTCTAATTTTCTATAAAATGAACAGTACCCATATCTGTAACTATAGCAATCTTCATGACTTTGGTCGCTAGTCCTTTCAAGTACATTTCTCCAAAATATTTTAAATGCTAAATCCAATGTTCTGTTCGGGCAATAAACATTAGGAAGACAAAAATTTTGTGTTCTCAAACACACAACTTCGTAATTATGAAAGTAACAAGCAAACGCTGATTGTTGTACATGTGTTGAATTTTCTTGAGAAACTTCAGAAACTTCATAATGATTTCTCCAACTTAAACTGAGAATACACCGTGTAGATGTTCGGGCTCCCATACAACTGTAAAACCTACAAGAAATTAATAGGACTATAAAATCAGTATGACTATAACTGTTTGATTACATATTAGCTTTAAATTTATAGAGAAAGACATTCTCATTAAATGTATTGATCTTTGATAAAATTTGAGTTATTTCTATGTATGGTGGGTTCCAAATGCAATTAACTGTAAGCCAAATGGGCAAACATATGTTTTGATGTCATATTTCTTTTATCTAATGGGGATTTTTCCGTTCATTTAGGTTATCAAACTCACACATCCTCTTTACAGGGATGCACTATTCAAACCATCATAATGTTAAGTCTTTAAAGAATTATTCGTCAGAATTGAAACCAGAATGTCAAAGATGACTTTGATTCTCAAACTATGTCTAACCAATACAAAAGACAAGATGTGTAAGACAGTTGTCATCAAGTACATAAACTTGTCAGCAAGAGTGACTTTGGTTAATACTTTTTAAGAAACATTTTCAGGGGCCTCTTTCATGAGTTAACCCTCAACGCTGCATTATAGCTAATCATTTCCCTTCTTATTGTATTATAAAAAATATGTATGCTATTTCTGCATGATAAAAATTGCTTGACTGTTCATACTCTAATTTACAAATTAGCCGTTTTATATTATTACCGCTGTAACATAACACTAATTCACGTGGCTTCTCTTACATAGCGAACCATTGACACTTTTCCATAATTACTGACTTAACACTCATTTCGCCTTTTAGATAGATACCAAATTAAAAAAAAATATATGAATTGTTTACATTTGGCAAATAAAAAGTTAAAAAAAAAAACCCATTAAGTTTCCGGTGCTGTTAGTAGATCATCATAGTATGTCCCCCAACCTGTGGTCATTCTCACACTACATCTGTCTTCATCGATGAATATAGGTTAGGTGTTTGTGTAGGTTCAGGCTAACTTTAAATTAAAATTCATGAGTTAAATCTTACCGTTAAAACATCGGTCGATTCATAGTTATATCAGCGGTATAGGTAGAACGCCAATAGGCAACAGTCATTCTCGTAGTAGCAGACTGTGTGTCAGTCCTAATGGCAGAAACAATCATCAGGATAACAATTAAAAAAATTAGGCTCCTCATTTTTCCAGTTTCACTACAAATCTGTTTGAATGAATAAAGAAATAATACAAAACTCCATAAATCCTTTAAAAAAAACAATCCAAATAAAAAAAAAATGAAATCAAATTTACGGTGTTGAATCTCACAACTAGATAACAAATTGACATTATTCAATGAAGCTTGCACCTATTATGTACTCTACCTGGACTTGTAGACTAAAGTACTGTGTATTTTAATGGGAGTGATCTAACAGTTTCAAATATTGCGACACTGAAAATTGGATGATATTTAGAAAATATTGATAGAAATCAATTTGACTAAGATAAAGTTAAATAGATTCACCGTCAAACATTATATGGTTATATGTTGCATTTATATATCTTGCTATTTATCAACTAATGTAGTCTAATATTATATCACTTCCAGCATACCTTATATAATTTAGCAAATGAAAGTCAGTGTTTTGAGAACATATTTTATGTACATATTTGCATTGATATAAAGTAAACAGGTATCATAAATAAATTAACAACATTTAAAAATAAAGAATAAAAAACCTAGAGATTTCTTTGCTTTTTATTGCGTGAAAAAAGTTTTATATCTTCTATTGCTTTAATTAGTTTTGATAATAATTAAAAAAAAATTGAAAAAAAAACGTATTTATAATTAATAGAAAATAAAAAAAACAAACAAAAGATATATCTCTGTTTTCGAAAATAGATTAGTTTAATTTGTTACTAAAATATGATCCACTGATTCATTAAATATTGTTTCTGTTAATTATAAGTTGTCCATTTTTAAGAGCTGGAAATACGAAAATTGAATTTGTATTACCTTTAATAACTGTTATATTCTTCTATTATTTTACTTTTTTATTTGAACTATCAATATAGAATTGACACTAATCAATTTGTTTAGTTTGAATTAAATGTAAACACATTTACAGTCTGAGCCTCTCGTCCAGTTTCTAAATATGGAAGTCTCAGATTTAAGAACAATAGGAAGTAAATTAACTTACCATGTTGAATGTTGAAACCAAGAACAGGCTAATGTAACGATATACAACGATGTGTGTGCTATCTTTGGGCTATATGTGTGATCTATTAGACTAAAGTATAGTCTATTATGGCTAGAATTCATCCACTCCGTACAAGATTGAGATATACCTCTATTTAAACTATGTTGACAAACATAAATAAAAAGGAATACCTGTAGCTAGCAAAAAATAAATGTTGAAATCCCCCCCCTCCACATTACGTTAATTTTTTTGTATTTTTTTTTTAAAGAACATTTTGTCGATGAGATTATTTTATTCTACATAAACCACCAAGCAGTGGCGTAGACAGCTATTCTCGCGCCTGGGGCGCAATACTTTTTTAGCGTCCCCCCCCCCCATTCGAAAACTATATAATAATATATGTATAGTATACAGTTCTGCTCTCCTTTGTGAGTAGCACCCGTAGCATGATGCCCCCCCTCTTGCATCTATACTCACTACGCCACTGCCACCAAGTAACTATTTCTTTCCTATCTCCTCCATCAGGAAGGCAAATATCAACACACGCGCACATTTTTAGTTCACAAACAATCTTCGTCTATTTTTTTTGTGTGTGTGCATACATTTTATGAGTGGCGCCGTGCAATAGTAATTGTGTAACTTCACCAACACACACATTGATGCACATCCTATTAAAGGCAGACGATAAATCTTTGCATTTATTATAAACAACCCCCCCCCCCCCCCGTGAATTTTGTCTATAATAGAACTCAAGTCAACTAAGAAGCTAAAAATAGCACAAGTTCAATTTCAAAAAAACATTACGGCATGACACATTTTCGCTTGTAACTCGAAAAGTAGTTTCCTACTAATGGCATATTTTCATATGGACGGTCACAATTAATGTCAAACTAAAAAAGTAAAAACGTATTAATTGTTAATTGTAACTTCACTAACTTGTGAAAGTTGTGATGAAATTAAAATAATTTTCATCGTTAATCTTTGTAATTTTTACTGAATTTACTGGTAGAAGATTTTTAAAAAAAGTTTGAAAAATTAAAAACACTTAATTATATCAGTAAATCACCTCACTCAGGTGAACAGTTAACTGGAAGTCTGTAAGTAAACTATAACTCTGTAAACCAAAACCAGTTTAGAGTTACTTGATTTGTGAAAAAAAAATGTATCGGCAGCCAAAAAACGGCCGGTCAGATAGTTAACCCATAGTGCCAATATCGGTCCGACTACACTGGAAAACAAAAAATATTTTTTAGTGGATTTCTTGGTACCCATCATCTAATCATACTCATTTTACACACGCTGATTTTGAATATGCAAACCATTTGTCTCTATCAGCCTCCAATTTTAAGAAATCCGCAATCTTAATTTTTTTATTATAGTTATAATACTCCAATATGTATAAAAATGAAATTTTTAAACCATATATATTCTTTTGCAGTTAATGTAAAAAAATATTAAACACAAGCAAGAAATCAGTTCTAACTAATAAAATTATATGTAAAAAATATATTCCATTTAAAGTCAAATGCATGTGTAAAATATTTAAAATGTTCATGGTTTGAATTTCTTGGCTGTGGACTTCCGCTTGTACTGAGTACTTGGCAAGTCGCGTTGTAGAGTCCAACAGTAGTCAGCTAACATCGCTGCACTCCACCGGCCCTGGTAGCGTGACTCCATCACAGAAATGTCCTTGTGGAAGCGTTCGCCATGTTCATCGCTTACTGCGCCTAGGTTTTCTGGGAAGAAGTCTAGATGTGAATCGATTAATTGAATTTTCAGAGAGATATTGCATCCCAGGTGTTTGTAGGCACTAATGCATTTCTTTACAACTGTTTCATAGTCGACAGACTTCTTATTTCCAAGAAAATTGGTTACGACTGACTTGAATGCCACCCACGCATCTTTTTCAGGATGACTTAAAGTGTTTTGAAAGTCTTCATCGGCCATGATTTTTCTTATTTGTGGACCTATGAAAATATCTTCCTTGACTTTAGCATAACTGATCTCTGGAAACTTGTTGCATAGGTATATAAATGCATCCGATTTGCTGTCTAATGCCTTGACAAAGTTCTTCATCAGTCCTAATTTTATATGAAGCGGTGGCATGAGAATTTTGTCACGATCAACCAACGGTTGATGAAGAACGTTTTTGTTTCCTGGTTGCATTCTGTCTCTGATCGACCAATTCTTTTTTGTATAGTGGTGCTTCTTATCTCGGCTGTCCCATTCGCATATGAAGCACATGTACTTCGTGTACCCTGTCTGCATTCCCATCAAAATAGTTATTACTTTTAGATCGCCGCAGATATTCCAGTTGTACACGCGATAACGTATTGTTTCCAACAGTTCCGACATGTTTTCATATGTCTCTTTCATGTGGGCAGAATATCCAACTGGTACTGAAGCATATTTGTTTCCATTGTGCAACAATACTGCTTTTAAGCTAGTCTTTGACGAGTCAATGAACAGTCGCCAATCTTCAACAATGTGTTCGACACCAAGACTTCTCATAAGGCCGTCAACATCTGTGCAGTGGCTAATACTGCCAGTCACATCAAAGTATTGAACAAGCTGTTTATGCCTGTGACGAAAGTTTGCTGTAGCTGTACCTGGTGCAAGCAAATTAAATTCATTTAACCGTGAACCAAGAAGTTCAGCTTGGCCTTTTGTTAGCGCCAGATCTCGCACAAGGTCGCAAAGTTCAGCATAATTCATCAAATGAATTCCTTCTCCGGCAGCTTTGTAGTCAGGGTCTGAGTCATCGGCACAAGATGGAACATCACTTTCTTCATCCTTCTCTTCGTCTATTGTGTATTCTACAGGCGATTGTGGTACTGGACAAATGACAGGATCGTGTGGAATTGGTTTTGAAACTGATGGAACGTTTGGGTAATTAACAGTTGTACGAGTTTTATAACAAATTCCATTGATGTTTGCCAAACAAAAATAACAATCTGTGGAGTGATTGCTTTGCTCACGCCATATCATAGGAACTCCGAATGCCATGTGGTTGTTTTTCTTTGCCTTCCTCATCCAACCATGCAATTGCATGAACATGTCGAACAGATGAACTGTGGTGCCCACGACTTACCACAATCCACCTTTGAGTCAAAATAAAGTTGATAAGCTTTCTTCAGTAACGGCGTGAAAGTCTTCTGATGAGACTTGTTTGTGAAAAAGCCGCACACATAGCAAAACAGATCCGGTGAATTTACGCATCCACTGGTCGCCATATTTTAAACAACTTGCAATTGCCACATTCACTGCTCCCTTTATGAAGTCTGAAACTGCAACGTAATCAAATTCTAAGACAATGCGCAATTCATAACACAACTGCAAATCAACACTCACCCTACAAACATCTGACATCATCAGAAAAAAAAGAACATTGCCAATATACGTATATAATTACGAGGTATGTGTGTTTGTGAACATGTGTGTACGTGCAGGTGCGTGCGTTTGTGTGCATAAAATTATGCTGTCAGCAGTCTATTCCTGTTTGGGCGCATACAAAACTTTGTTCGGCAATATCTTAATAATTTGAGCTGATAGAGCAAAATGATTTACAGATTCAAAATCAGCATCAAAAACTGATTCCGAAAACGTTAATGACATATAAGAAATCCAAAACTTGTTTATCAG
>JAGDYQ010000053.1:2388855-2393112 GCA_021962125.1 Bulinus truncatus | reverse complement strand
AATGAGAAAGGTAAAGAAAGAGACCAACCCCTCCGTTTCTTGTTAATTCCTCCCCTTTTGTCCATCATTGTATCAGTTTTTATGTCCCCCCCTCCACCTCCCCCCACCCACCCACCCACCCACCCACCCAAACATCAAATCTTTAATAGATACATTTTAATACCCCCGCCATCTGCATGCTAATTCTGGCCTATCCCTTGACCCCCCCGAAAATTTTTATGTCTCCTTCCCTCCCCCCCCTCTCTTTTATAGTTTTTTTATGTATGTATGGTGAAAGTGTGTGTTGGTGCGTACGTGCGTGCGTGCTTGTTCTTATGCCTAAGTGGAAGTTTGATAACTATTAGCATTGCAGTGAAGGTGGGGGGGGTGTGAGAGGTAGAGGGCGCGTGGGGGGGGGAGGGTTATTTAGTACCGGATGGGGACAGTCATTTTAGGTTAATAGAGAAATATGACGGTGGGGGAGTGGAGAGGGGCATTTGATTTTTTGGGGGGTTGGGGGTATGGGGGGATACTTTACCTTCAGCAGGACATCAGTTCTTGCAAAAACTGTGACAAAAGTAATTTAAATTAAAGATTTTGAAATGGACACAAGTGGTAAAAATATTGTACGTAAAGTTCCGTGTAACAAAACTAAAGGGCTCTCTCTCATCTCTCTCTCTCTCACACACACACACACACACACACACACACCACACAAAGAGACTTTGATGTTTATACAGCAAATCTATCTAAATAAATGTTACTTTTAGTCTTTATAACGGTTTTTAAAAAGAAGCAAGAGGTGGTTATTAGATTTGGGGGAGGGGGGCGGGGTGTTTAAAATATGTGGGGGGGTGGATGGGGACGATTTTTTCTAATAGTTATTTCTCTGCGTAATATCCTAATGCCGTAAGACTCTGAAACCATCTTCATCTTACAATACGGCTATAAAAACAATTGTCTTCTGTATTATGAATTGCATATATCATTCTGCCCACATCTCTTTATCCGCCAAACACTGCCCGACTCTCTCTCTCTCTCTCTCTCTCCCTGTATATATATATATATATATATATATATATATATATATATATGTGTGTGTGTGTGCGTTTGTGTGTGTGCTGCTCTCTGACACCAGCCCACCCCTCCCACAGGCACACACACACACACAATACCACACACACACACTACCAGGCGCGGTAAAACAAGAAACTCCAGATCTCTTCCCCCCCCCCCGTGCTCCGCTGCCTCCCGACACCCCGCCCTTCAACCTACTCCCTTTTCTTCCTTCCCCCCCACCCCCTGGCCCGCTTCCCACGGAGTTTACCTTTGATCTTTTGTCAATGTATGCAAATATTTTATGACCTAACGCTGTTCTATATGCTACCCACCAACCAACACAACGTAGTGGAGACGATCTCTCCGTTATGGAAAGCGACGAAAAAGTTTTTTCCCATTTTATATATTTTTTTTTTACATTTGACTCCAGTTTAAAGAGACATTCTTTCCCTGCTATTGCTTTTCAAAAATGTTGCAAAAGCTCCATTTCCACCAACAGAGAGCGCGTGTGTGTCTTTTCTTCTATCCCCAAATGGCCCCATCCCTAGGATCAAACAGCGGGAGGAAAAGGACTGCACCACAATAAAAATAAAAAAAAGTCCCATGTACGAAATTTGTAAATCTGGAACAAAAAGGTTGAGAAAAGATTAAACGGAAAAAGTCTTTTCTTAAAAAAAAAATAATGGGCAAAGTACACTGAAGTCTGACGGTCTTCTGTCCATCTCCAACTCAACCGTCTCTACGTCCTTGACCTCCCCGCCCCCCAACCCCCCTACCCTTACAGAACAGGTAAGACGCACCAATTACCTCCGAATCGTTGTGCAAATCCAATCAGCAGGAGTCGTTGACGCCGAGCGTCGTACCTCCGATGGATGGTTTTCGGAAGAGAGAAAGCCAATGTGTTATAGAAGAATCTCTCCCCAAAGCGGAAAATCGCAAAGAAGTAACCGATACTTGGATGTCTGAACTATTACCATCCGTTCTTTACATTTCGTTTTGAAAACTTTTTTTGTGTTGAAGCTGGTAGCAGTTGAAGGAAGACAATAGAAGACAAAAGTGAACAGGGAAAGATAAGAAATACAGCCAAGAGAAGATAACTTAATTGAGCGTTTCCTGGGTGGGCGATGGTGTATGGTTGGTACAGAGGTAGATAGATAGATAGATAGATAGATAGATAGATAGGTTGATAAATAGATAGATAGATAGATAAATAGATAGATAGATAGATAAATAGATTGATAGATAGATAGATAGATAAATAGATAGATAGACAGATAGATAGATAGTATAGATAGATAAATAGATAGATAGATAGATAAATAGGATAGACAGATAGATAGATAGATAGATAAATAGATAGATAGATAAATAGATAGATAGACAGATAGATAGATAGATAGATAGATAGATAGATAGATACATAGATAGATAGATAGATAAATAGATAGATAGATAGATAAATAGATAGATAGATAGATAGATAGATAGATAAATAGATAGATAGATAGATAAATAGATGGATAGATAGATAGATAAATAGATTAATCGATAAATAGATAAATAGATAGATAAATAGATGGATACATAAACAGAGATAGATAGATAGATAAATAGATGGATAGATAGATAGATAAATAGATGGATAGATAGATAGAAAGACAGTATATAGATAGATAGATAAACAGAGATAGATAGATATATAGAAAGATAAATAGATGGATGGATAGATAGATAGATAATAGATAGATAGTAGATGGAGTGATAGATAGATGGAGTGATAGATAGATAGACAGATAGATAGATAGATGAACAGAGATAGATAGATAGATTGATGGATGATAATTAAACAGAGATAGATGGATAGATAGATAGACAGATAGATAAACAGAGATAGATAAATAGAGATAGATAGATAAATGATAGATAAACAGAGATAAATAGATAGATAGTTAGGTAGATATATAGATAGATAGATAGATAGATAGATAGATAGATAGATAGATAGATAGATCAGTACCGTAGAACTGTACAGCTGGTTGTGCGTCCGTAGTGGGCGCTGAACTGGGGATGGGGCGCTGAAAGAGCGCCGTTAAATGTTTTTGTGCACTTTCCTGTATGGGATGAGGGCTTCGAAAATTGTAACTCTCACGGGGCGCCACGATACGGTACTTAGATAGATACAGATATAGATACACAAAGTTATATTTATCGGCACTAGCCTGGCAATTGTATCAATTGTACGGTTTCTTACATGAACGTTTGTATATTCCCCAAACAATATACGGGCTTCAAATTAGTCAGCCACTGATACCACTTTCTTATGACACAACAACAACAACAACAACAAACGAAGAAAGCCACACAACAACAATAATATCAATAACAACAAACGAAGACAACCACAAAACAAAAATCTCAGCTTATGATCACAGGCCAAGCGTGAGTGAGAGAACAGGAAAAGTTTTTTTTTTTTATTCTTTCAGTGTTTCAATTATTTCTTTTACAGTTGAAAAATGGCGGAGGATGAGGGGGGAAGGGTTAGTTGGGAAGGGGGGTAGGGGCGAGGGAGGATGATGTCTTTCGACCAATACCCTCCTATGGTTCGCCTCTCAACACTCCTTGTGTATGAGCGACCTCCCTAATCATTCTTTTACAGATCCTACGTCCACTCCCTCCACTCCCTCCCACCCCCCCCCCCTCCCACACCCTGCTCTCTCTCTCTCTCTCTTTCCAACACACAAACTATGTCTTCTTTCCTAACCCCTTTCCCATATCCTCACCCCCCAACCACCCACATCCATCCCCGGGAACCTTAACGGCAAAGTCTCGGCGGATCACCAACCAGATGTAAAATTTTATCTTCCTCTGGAAAGCACATTTCATTGCCCAAGTTTTCTTTTGATTTCATAATTACCCCCATAATGCCGACGGAATAAGGACACCAAAAAAAAAATTCTCTCTCTCTCTCTCTCTCTCTCTCTCTCTCTCTATCTCTCACTCACTTCTACTTCTCCCCCCTTCCCCCCACTCTCACCCGCCCCCCTTTCCGTTTCGTAGCTTTACAGAGGTGATCATTACTATTTTTTCCCTTCCGTTTCGTTCGTTCGTTCGTTCATCTTTTGAAGTCAAGAGAGACAGAGCAGAGGGAGGGACATAGAGAGAGACAGACGGGAGAGTGAGAGAGGGTATATGAGAGACAATTTTTTTTTTTCAAAAAGG
>JAGDYQ010000053.1:2381355-2383855 GCA_021962125.1 Bulinus truncatus | reverse complement strand
ATCTCCTCTCTCCATCCCTCTCCCATCTCCCCCTCTCTCCCTCCCTCCCTCTCCCCTGTCCATCTCCATCTCTCCTCTCTCCCCTCCCTCCCTCTCCCCTGTTCACCCCCTCCATTCCTCTCTCCCCTCCCTCCCTCTCCATCCTACCCTCCTTTCCCTCTCTCTCCCCCTGCCCCCCTCTCTCTTTTATCTCTCCCTCTACCTCCCTCCCTCCCTCCCTCCCTCCCTCCCTCCCTCCCTCTCTCTCTCTTCTATATATATATATATATATATATATATATAAATACTTATTATTATGGCTTCACACTTCTTCTAAAATCCTTCTTCATTTCCTTAACTTCCTCAAGCTGTACACATAGGGAAGCAGACAAAACATCAACAATTCTTTGCAGCACAAAGACACAATACAGCACCAGCGCGCAAGTTCTATTCGATCATCGGGAAATGACGTCACAGAGGAATTTTATTTATGGCGCCGTCGAGATTACTTTAATATAGTAAAATACTAAAATAAAAAAAATTAGTTACAATTAAACTAACCATCCAGATGAAACGAAACCTGTCCTATAACCTTCCCCATGTAATTATGTGTATGTGTAACAAATTTCACGTTATTTGTTTGTCTGGATCTTGAGTTATAAGGGAACAGACAGACAGACAGACAACAAATGCGTCTTATAAGTATAGAGATTATACTAGATTGTCCTGCAGTGCCGAACCTAGGGATTTGGGGGCTCGTGGGAGGGGGCTTAACCTCTTATAGGGACCCTGCACTTGGACATTTGACACCATGACATGAGATAATGCACTTAATATTTAATGTTAAAAAAAAAATTTGGGAGCCCTTTCAAGTTGGGGCCTGTGGGGACTTTCGAATTAGGACCCCCCTTCCCCAGTACGCTTCGTTTTCCTGGTTGAAAATTTGCGATCCGCATAGTATTGTGGCACCAAGTGCTAGGAACTTTATTTTTTTTTTGGCGCTCTCCTTCCCATCTAACAGCCGTTCTTTCGACGCCACTTTCAAGTCGGGCGCCCTGTGCTGCCGTAATACCTTAAGTACCCTTAACTACGCCACATCAATTAAACACATACACAGTTTCAAACGTAACATTGGAATAATTTTATTTATCTTTTTCTTATTCTCTTGAGAAGGAGTGCATACAGTGTGCCAAGTTGCCGAACCTAGGTATTTGGGGGGCCTGTGGGGGCTTGGACTGTTTAGAACTCCTTATTTTGACATTCGACGCCATGGCATGAGATAATGTACTTAATATTTAATGTAAAAAGTGGGGTCCCCTTCAAGCTGGGGCCATGGGGATTCTTAGAATAAGAACCCCTCCCCTTCCTAATTACGCCTCTGGGAAAGCAAGACATATTCGCAGAGAAAGAATTAAAATTTTCAATTTCATGGCTGGAACATTACATTGTGATAGGGCAGGGGGTGGGTCACTATTGAGGCCGACGGGGAGACGCCTTTTGAGTTGTTTGAAAAAGCTCACCCCCACTCCCGGTCACATTTGGCCACTTTTTGATAACGTAAACAGCTTCAACAGCATGGTAAGCAAAGCCTACATGAGCATTGATATGAAGGGAGACAATTGAAACAGACAGCAACATTAACTACTGGTTTGTGCATAGATTATGCAAAATATATTACAACTGTGATATACGTGAACTATGGAAAATTTTTTTCTTGCACTTTCTAGTCGTTCTAACATTATTGAGCCCCAAATAATGAGACATATGGCTCACACAATACAGACAACTATCGTATAATACAGACTTTACCATCACCACATGATACAGACAACTACATCATATATTACAGACTTCTATCTTATATTTTAGACAACCTCATCTAATATTTTAGATACCAATATCTTATTACAGACAACTGCTCTTGCGATACAGACACCTACATATTTATAATACAGACACCTGTATTTTATAATACAGACCTCTTTGTCTTATTATATCTAGACACACCACTTGTTATAATACAGACACCTACATGTTATAATACAGATTACCTACATCTTATAATACGGACACCCCACCCCATCTCTGTGATGGAGCTGCATGTTATATTGACTGCATCATATAATGCAGATGACACCTCCTACATCTTATAGTCTGGGCCCCTATATATATAATACAGACACTATATAATCCTGCATATTATAATGCGGCACCTACATCTTATGATGTCAGATTTTCTACATGTATAATGGAACAACTGCTGTCTTATGATACGGTTTATCTCATGATTGCAGACTGCCTGTCTTATAATGCAGACATACATCTACCTCTTATAATTTTGGCATTTTTTCATCTTATAATACAGACACTATAATCTTACATATTTATAATACAGACACCTGCATCTTGTAAATTTGCGGACACCTGCATATTATATTATGTACGGACAGCGCTATCTTATAATGCAGGCCTACCATCAAAATGCAGACACCTGCATCTTTAATACGGGTATCTACATCTT
>JAGDYQ010000053.1:2365475-2380855 GCA_021962125.1 Bulinus truncatus | reverse complement strand
GTAAATTTTTTTTTGTCTGCATTTATTTCCATTCTCATTTGACTTCATTCATTCTCTTATTTCGTTGATCCAGTTTTGTGTACAAGGACCGGTGTGAAGGGGCTACGGGGCTGGCAGAGTAGATTAGGAATAGGGCTCACCAACCTATGAAATTGCAACATATTCAAATATCACAGTGGTATATATATATATATATATATATATATATATATATATATATATATATATTGCCAGAAAATTAGCGCCGCCCTGATGTTTTCCGCCCGTGGGCCGCTAAAGTTATCACACCAACCCTCTTATCGTCTTGCATTAAAAAAAAACCATAAAAAACATTAAAAAACACACTTTATTTTGCTTACGTTGGCTGAACAATAGGAAATCTGAACTTTACAATTATTGTAATTATGAACAGATAAATACTTGATTGTGATGTAAACATAAACAACAACAACAACACATATCAAGTGTTTTAAATAAACCCAGCTTACTTCATTCATCAACCATTTATAAACAATGTTACTACCACAGACGCCTTTATGAAGTGGGGGTAGGGGTGGGGAGGAGGGTGTGGGAGGGTAGGGGGTTGCAGTGCGCAGGGCTGTGACTGAGTATCATACCCTTGATCTAATTTTTTTTTTCAACTAAAGGTGAGATTACAATCTAGTAACGCAATCTCCCCCCTCCCTCCCCCCTCCCCAGGTCATTTACGGACCCTGGGGGGAAGTTAAACTTTCTACCCACCAAGATCACACTGGTTACGACAGTTACTATTCACGAAAAATGTAAACAAATAACACAGTAAGGAAGATCAGACAAGTTTAATTGTAAACGATGTTTCGTTTTACATGTTTCACTTCAAGTTGACTGATCTGTCGAAACGATCTGTTGTACCAGGGTGACGTAAAAGGCTTTTAAAGTTCGTTTGCTTGTTCATCGACTCCTGTGAAATATGAGAAAACAAAATTAATTTTAGTGAAGGAGATGAAATTGTTGCAGTAACGATAAGTAGGCTATATAAAGGATCTAGAATAAAGATCTCAGAGAATACAGTATTGAGAATTTAATTAACCTAACCCGTTTCTAATTTGTAAAGATAAAACAGATAACTAAAGCATACTTTAAAAACTTCATGATATGCTTAATTTACGTTATGAAATGAAGTGTCAATTTTGGCCATGGAAATATACGTTAAAATGTATAGAGTCGTGCCGACATATCGGATTTTCATTTTAGTAGATCATCAAACATATTTAAATGTGTTATTTTCTTTAAGCCCAGTGAAGTTGGTATAAACAAAATTAAAATGTCAAAAAAAAAAAAAAAGAATCAAGCAAAAGTATTACATACTTGGTACTTTTGTATAATTTCGTTATTTTGCATACAATTATAAGTATGATATGCAATTTTAGCTTCTTCAACTTTGCTATATTACATACAATTATTAGTATGATATGTTAAAAAGTCACTGTCGCTTCTTTCCATTTCGATTCATTACATACTGTGATTAACATGACACGTTATATGACACCTATTATTAGCATGACATAATATATCACACCTATTATTAGAATGTCATGATACATTACATACAATGATTAGCATGACATACTATATCACACCTATTGTTAGAATGTCATGATACATTACATACAATGATTAGCATGACATAATATATCACACCTATTATTAGAATGTCATGATATATTACATATAATGATTAACATGACATAATACATCACACCTATTATTAGAATGTCATGATATATTGCATATAATGATTAGCATGACATACTATATCACACCTATTATTAGAATGTCATGCTACATTACATACAATGATTAGCATGACATAATGTATTACAGTTTGACCTACTTAACGCAGGCCCTCTGGGCCACTTGTTGTCTGATCTGTGACAGGGCGTCGAATGAGGCAATCTTGAACACATCGTCCGCAGTGGAGGCCATTCCCTTGAGCTCCGTGTCTTCGGCTTGACCAATGCCCACGCTGACAATAATGATGCCGCGTGACTTAAGACGAGATGCCGAAACCTGGGCTGGGGAAAACAAAAAAAAAAGGAAATATGCTACGGGGATTAAAAGCTACAATTTTATTTCACTTTATGAAACAGGACACTATAATTTTGGTTCACACTCAATCTAAATTTAGTCTGGCTAATGAAAGGTTAACAGTGCTGCGTCTCATATTCAAAGCAGCTAGAACAGGCAAGGGCTGATTACATTTGTGGCCAGCGGGCCAATTACAGACCTGCGGACTTTATGAACCGGCCCGCGCTCCGCATCCCGCCGCTCTTTAACATCGATGACGTTTAATCTAATGTTAATGAGCTCATATAAAGACCCTACCCTCCCCTCTATATGCTCTTGATGCGGCCCTACGGACAGATTTGAAAAAAACCCACTGCGGCCCGAGGTTCTAAAAGCTTGCTTCCCCTTACACCTGCAATACGCGCAAAGTGATAAACATGAATCTTGAGAGATTTGCTATGAAGTCGCTTTGTTCTGTTTAGCGCTAACAAGTGATGTGTAGACATTCCCACATCTTTACAGACAGTAGCATCGCCAAAGGAATTTATTTGTCTGTATAATTACTTCCAGTATTATGACTACATTGAGTGTAACTATTACTTTGATTATCATTTATACTTTCTGTATCACGATTACTTTGAGTTTATATTACTTTGAATATTACTATTACTTTGAGTATCACGGTTACTTAGAGTATCACTGTTACTTTGAGTATTACTATTACTTTGAGCAACTCTGTTACTTTGAGTATTACTATTACTTACTTTTGGCTGGATCGCTTGACAGTCCGTCTGTAAGGACAATGAGAATCTTTCTGGCATTGCTGCGACCGCCAGCGGCCGAAGCGAACATTGTCTGGTTGGCCACCAGGTCCAGTGCTAGGTCAGTATGGGTCGTGGAATTCATATATGTAGTGGACATGAGTGCCTGACCATTGATAAATAATTGTTTTATTAGTCGAAGCTTGTCGTTGAGGAAAAGATAATTCTAAATGTGTTTCTTTAGCTGTGGGTAAATTATATTTTCAATGGATGGATATCTTCAATGGGTGGATTCTATCTTCCATTGGTGGATTATAGATTCAATAGGTGCATTCTATCTTCAATGTGTGTATTATATCTTCAATGGGTTGATTGTATCTACAAAGGGTGGATTCTATCTTCAATGGGTAGCGCTTTGGTAGAGCTGGATCTTCATATTGTGTTACGGGTTCGACTCCCTGCTAAAATAAAATCACTTACAAATGTCTCCCGTGGTGCCTCCATGGCCATTGCACTGTGGGCTAGGGTGTGGATGAAATGGCACTTCTAAAAATCGATTAATTAGTGGTTTATATTATTTTAGAGATAACATCTCATTCTTATAGGGACTAATAAAGAAATGAAATGCATTTTTTTTTAAATAATTTTCTGCAATCCTTCATATCTTTTTTTTTCAATTTGTTAGCATCATATAAGAACCCTGTATTATACGAGAAAACTGTTAACAATTTAATTACACACAAAACATATGACAATAAAAAACCCAAGAAAAAAACCTGGTCATTTTAAATACTTGTGTAGACAATTACCCGCTTGAGTGAGTCCTGAGTCGGATTGTCCTTGAGGTCAAACATTTTTTTGGCCGAGTGGCTGAAGACGACCCCACCGAACAGGACGTCGGCGGTTCCGATCTTGAAGCTCTGGGTCAGGTCGACGGTGAACTGGAGCAATTTGTTGTAGTTGACCGGGCCGATGCTGCCAGACGAGTCGATGACGTACACAATGTCGGCAAGGGTTTTACAGGCTGCAGGTAAGAGGGGAGGGATGGGAGGGGTCTAAAATGTACATCTTAGTCGAGCCCTTAACCATCACCCTTTCCCCCCTATCCCCCGCTCTCTCTCTCTCTCTCTCTCTCTCTGTCTCTCTATGTCTATGTCTCTCTGTCTCTGTCTCTCACTCTCTCTCTCTCTCTGCTCTCTCTCTCTCTTTCTCTCTTTCTCTCTCTCTCTCTCTGTCTGTCTCTCTCTCTCTCTCTATTTTTATCATTATGGTGAACAGAAAGTTTTTACCTTGTACAATGGGTGCAGCTGAAATACAGAGCGAATTCAATAAAGTCGTTTTGCATATAAGAAAAAAAATTCAATCGCGTACACATGTATAACACAATCGTCGCAGTCATTCAAACTTTAGAACTCCAGCCTACAACCAATTCCGTTTTTTTTAATGGAAAATCAAACTATACAACCGACTGGGCCCCCCCTCCCCCGATGGTAAAATGGCCCACCATTTATCAATTTTTTATTTAATCTGATATTTAGTGGGCCCCGACAAAGTACTTTTGCCTATAGCCCCCAAACGTCTCTGAATGTCTGCCAGTACGAGCCTTCCCATCAATACCTTTTGATAACTGTGTTTAGGGGGACACTGAGATGAACATTAATTTCTTGGAATGGCCCCCCCCAGATCCCCTACTTAGTGCAATTTATCATCAAAGCCAACAAATAAGAAGCGCATATCAAGTTAAAAAAAATTTAACAACCTCCAAATATAACAAGAAATGCCTCAACTGAAAGATTAAACTTACCAGTGGTAGAAGTTGTGGCTGAAATCAAACGTATAGATTTTATTGTAAATCACAGCAACATAATAGATTGTGATATTGATTAAAAAATGTAAAATGGACGAAAACTTAAGTTTAGTGAATTATATATACTGTGTTTGACGTATTTGATTATTGTGTTCAAAATGTTTGACTCACTTGTAGAGGAAGATATACCTGTAAATACAATTAATTATATAAGTCCATTAATCAGTAAGATCATTTCTTTAAATCTTCATTAACGTTTTTTAGTAATTGGAAATCATAAATGCTTATTTTTAATTCGATTTCTTTAATTCATAATATGTTCGTCTTTTAACGTAACACAAACTTTGTTCATATTTTGATTGCCATTATTTTTTTTTTTTTTGAAAACCGTTATGTTAAAGCTTAATGAAAACAACGATTAAAAATGCATGACTTGGATTGGACAACATATTAGACAATATTAGAAGTTAAAAGTGAATGTAATTAGATATAATTTAAATAAAATTAAAAAAACGATTATTTTAATAAAAGGTTATGTCCTCAGGCACTTAGAGACTTAATTTCTGCTCGAGATAAATTTCAGAGCTCAAGATTTTTTAAAAAAAAAATTTAAAAAAGCACGAAATAGAAATAATTCATTTTCATTCTGGCCATTACGCGGGTGTTGTAAGAAAAAAAAAAATTATTCTTACTTGAAATTCTCTCCAGAGCACCATTACTGGCTGCAAACAAAATAAATGAAAAATCAGGAAATTATTGAAAACTGTTTTTTAATGCTAATTTGAAGTAACTTTGAGAAATCATTACATATTACAGATCAATATTGAAATAAGTACCTTAACCATAAATTCGGGCAGAGGCTTAGTGAGAGGTGGACAAGGGGGACATCATGCCCCGGGCGCTACTCACAAAGGGGCGCCAAATTTTATATTTTACATATACCATTATATGGTTTTTGAATTGGGGGGGGGGCGCTAAAACGGTATTAAAAAGGAATTGTGCCCCGGGCGCGAGTTAAGCTCGCTTCGGCACTGAATTCGGGGAACACCTTGAAAGGATTTTTAGAAATCCAGGCAGGTCTTTATAACAGGTGTTGCAAATATGTATACCTTATTTTGGCTTTTATCGCTTATAATGCAACAGAGATGAAACATTAAAAAAATAGAATCATGTTAACAGTTAAAATTTCGAATGAAACTTTCACCAACCGACGCAGGTTTTCTCCACTATCTGTCCGAGGATGCCGGCCAGAGCATCGAAGTCTGAGGACTTAAAGACGTTCTCGGCTCGGCTGGACACAGAGATCAGCTCTGACTCCTTGATGCTGGTCGTGATGCCCACGGAGAAGATGGTCACGTCATGCTGTTTGAGGCGTGAGGCGGCGTTGATGGCTGTTGAATTGGGGGGGGGGGAGACAAACAGAACAGCTCAAAGATTGCTTAATGCAGAATATTTCACGTGTATTTGGGGGGAAGGGGGTATCTGTAAAGGGAGGGGGTCTCTTATTAATTGGAATTAATACATGAAGGGCCCTATTTATATGGGAGCTAAGGTGGTCGAGAGGATGGACGGTCCTTGGCAAGTAGTAAATCTAAAATCTATATTTTACTCTAAGTTATAGTTACATTCGTCCGTATGTCCCCTTCGGTATCTGAAAACAGTGGCTCATCTGTAATCTATAATCTATCTAACTTTCTATCTGTATGTCTGTCTTTCCATCAATCTATGTAATTATCTGTCTATCTGTCTATAGCAACTAAACGGTTTCCGCATCTATGACTAATATATTGTAAGGTTTTCAATGCATTACATCTGCATGAAAGCTGACATGGGTAACAATGGTTTCCACTATTATCTGCTCCAATGCTAAAAAAAACGCAATACATCTGACATACTTACTGGCTGTTGGGCTGCTGGACTGTCCGTCTGATATATCTGGCATACTTACTGGCTGTTGGGCTGCTGGACTGTCCGTCTGATATATCTGGCATACTTACTGGCTGTTGGGCTGCTGGACTGTCCGTCTGATATATCTGACATACTTACTGGCTGTTGGGCTGCTGGACTGTCCGTCTGATATATCTGACATACTTACTGTCTGTTGGGCTGCTGGACTGTCCGTCTGTGATTAAGATGACGATGTCTGGAGCATCCGGTCTGCCACCGGACCTCTCAAACATGTTGGTGTCGCTGATGATGTTCAGAGCCCTGTCGGTGTAAGTGTGCCCGCCGTCGTAGGGTGTTTCCAGGATGATCTGTGTAAGAGAATCGATTACACCTTTTGATTACATGATACAGCCGAACGAAATAGTGCTAATCGCCTGGCCCACGCGTTTATACAATTTCCCCTGTATCAGAATAAGACACGAGTTCTTTTTGCAGACGGCGGGATTTAACTCAAACGTATTTTCAAACGTAATGACAAAAAAAAAACGGCCAAATAGAAGTAGACAGAAAAAAAATATTTGAGTTAGGTAGTTCTGTTTGAAGATAATGTAAAAATGAAAAAAAAAGGATAAATTACAGTGGATTCCGCTTTATTGGGACACCGCTTAATTGGGACAGCCGCTTATTTGGGACAAATCTCAAAGAAACCAAACCAAGAAGCCAATAGTAAATTTGTATGTTTAATTGGGACAGCCGCTTAATCGGGACAAAAAGCCTCGGTCTCGATGTGTCCCAATTAAGCGGAATCGACTGTATTTGGATTCAAGGAGAGTTTGTAGGTTATGTGGATAATATTAATATTACTTATTAGAGGCATGGATTCAATGAGAGTTTGTAGGTTATGTGGATAATATTAATATTACTTATTAGAGGCATGGATTCAAAAAAAAAAAGAAATGATCTTGGCCATTTCCTTGATTATAGTCTTACATGTCGTCCACTAGAATACGCTCCGGATTGGATTGATATATATATATTATTCTCACGATCTTAAAACCAAGTTTGAGACAGTCTTCGAAATGCATTTTCTACATTCTCACTACAACCGAGGCCGTAATAGCGAGGAGTCACCGATGCAAAATGTGGTGGTGAATCGCCTATCGAGTAACAACCTCAGTGTAACCAAGTCACCTCGAGTATAAAGATGACCCAGGTTTTAAACCCTAGTTTGGCCCATTTTCTACCCATTTTCTGTTAAAAAAAAAAACAAAGCTAAACGTCTATCTAATGAGCACTGATCTATATAAACGTCTATCTAACGAGCACTGATCTATATAAAAGTCTATCTAATGAGCACTGATCTATATAAAAGTCTATCTAATGAGCACTGATCTATATAAAAGTCTATCTAATGAGCACTGATCTATATAAAAGTCTATCTAATGAGCATTGATCTATATAAAAGTCTATCTAATGAGCACTGATCTATATAAGTCCATTTACTAAAGCAGTGGTTCTTAAACTTTTTTTAAAATTTGTGACCCACTAGGAAAATTATTCGGTTTTATGCGATCCTCCAGTAAAAAAAAAATTAACAAATAACCCCCCTCCCCCACAGAATAAAGGAACTAATGTTTATAGTTATAGTTAATGGTATGAATTCTCGATTAGCTCAGTTGTTTAGAAAAAAATTGACGAACCACCCCAAAATTAGCTCGCGACACACACTTTGAGATCCGCCGTAGTAAGCTATCTCTCATTGGTTTTACCTTCTGTACGTCAAAGATGCTGCTGTACTCATTCAGGTTGAGCCATATCTGGGCGTTGGTGCTGTAGACCACCAGACCGAAGCGGACGTTGGTGGCGCCGAAGGTGAAGGACACAGCCATGTTGGCCACCAGGGATAGGACTTTCTTGAAGTTGCTGGCCCCAATACTGGAGGAGGCGTCCACGACAAACACAATGTCTGCCACGGCATTACATCGGATGGGTAGCGGGGCTGGACGGAGATTTGAACATTTTGTTGAGCATTTAGTTTTAACATTTAGTACAACATTTTGTTGAACATTTAGTTGAACATTTAAATGAACATTTAGTAGAAAATTTTGTTGAAATTTTGTTGAACAATTTGTTGAACATTTAGTTGAACATTTTGTTGAACATTTTGTTCAACATTACATATAACATTAAATCTATACCAAATATTATGTTTACTCTGAGTCCATACCATTTATTATTTATTTATATTCGACATGAAATGACCACTTACCCAAATAACCGCTTCCTTCCGGAACTGAAATAAACCATTTTTTTTTAAATACTTAAAATGGTGTCACAGAAAATAATATTTGCTTAACTTGTGAGTGTCTAAAATAAAAATGTCTGTCTATCTGTCTGTCTGCTTGCCCTAAATATCCGTCTGTATATTTTCCAGTCTATTAGGCTGTCTGATTGGTCTGTCTATTTATATACAGTCGATTCCGCTTAATTGGGACACATCGGGACTGAGGCTCTTTGTCCCGATTAAGCGGCTGTCCCAATTAAACATACAAATTTACTATTGGTTTCTTGGTTTGGTTTCTTTGAGATTTGTCCCAAATAAGCGGCTGTCCCAATTAAGCGGTGTCCCAATTAAGCGGAATCCACTGTATTTACTTTCAATATAAGATCACTTCAAGAAATTAAGTTTTTAAAGGAAGAGGAGTGTGTATAAATTTGTGTACATGAAAGTGGATCAAAACGTGTGTCTGCGCGTATGTGATTTGTGTGTGTGGATGTGAGTGTATCTGTCTGCAACTGAAAATGCGGCTTCAATCAGCCTCTAGATTTGATGGACACCGGTCACTCACCTTCCCTGCAAGGCACCAGGACACCGACCACTGCGCAGAAGACGTTGACCCCTGTGTCCACCACAGTTTTCACGACACTGCCCGCCGTCTTCGTGCCCGTCGTGATGACCTTACTGGCAGTGTTGACCCCAGCGTCCACTACGTCCTCGGTGGTCTTGGCCGCCGTACCCAGGATCTTACCAGCAGTGTCCACTACTTTGTTGACCGCATCGCCAATAAAACCTTTTAAAGTTTATAAGAAATTTACTAAAGGCATTACTTATTATGATATTAGCCAGATATTTAGTTAGGGAACCCTTGATATAGAGATATTGGGGAGATCTCATGATGTAGTTCCCATTTAAATGGGAGGCAACAATGTTATTAAACATGAACAGAAAATGTGTGAGCATTACTGAGTTAGCTCCCTGTCTATCACACACACACATTTCCGTTAATTGAATTTTTTTTTATCTCGCGTAGGCATATCTCAATTTAACGTGATTTGTGTTGTAAAGTTTCAAGATATCAAGCATATATTTCATCAACAAGTTAACAAATTCAATAAATTATTTATTATAAAAGAAAGCTTTGATTGTTTTCAACTATTTTTGTTTGAATTTCAATCCAAGTGTTTTAAACAATCGTGAAATAAGACATTTAAAAGATGTTTAAAAAAACAGACAAAATTTTGTTTCTAAAGGGAGTTATCTTTAACCATTGTAAACATAGAAATAAATCAAGATGTCAGACGATCTACTTACCTAAAAACCCAGCAGACTGTGTGACTAGTAGAGCTAGCACCACACAGTGTAACACTTTCATGTTTTCTAAAAACCTGCAGGAAGAAACTTTTTTGTTTATCAATACGATCTATCTATTGAGACAGCATCAAATTTTAAATAACTTAGAGACTATTTATATAGAAAAAAAGTAAAGTTCCCTTAGCCCATAATGGGATCATAGGGGGCCGATGAAGAGTAGAATTCATCTCCTTCTGTAAGTTCGATCTATAAAGGGATTGCACGGTTAGCACAATGCCCAGCCGCCTTTTACTTACCAAACTTAAAGTCAGGTACACATTTCAAGCTGGCTGGACTTAAGCATGGGCGTCGCTAGGAATTTTTCCAGGGGGGGGGGGCAAACATTTTCCAGGGGGGGGGGCAAACATTTTCCAGGGGGGGGGCAGATAACAACTTTATGACATTTTTTTTCAATGTAAGGGGGGAGCAAATGCCCCCCTTGCCCCCCCCCATGAATACGCCCATGGAATTAAGGGACATTGAACAACGTATACCTGGATCTGGAGAAATTTTCTTGTTTCTCACCGAGGATCAAATCCGGAACTTTAATTTTGATAATAAATAATTGCAATGTTCATATAGGTGAAGACATAGCATGACGATTTATTATGCAAAGAAGAAGCACTTTATCATATGCTTTTTTTATGATGACTAGTGCGTAGCTATCTATGAGTCCTCTTCCTACGGAGCCCTAATCTCCGCTTCTGATACAATACAGGAGTCAGTTTCTTACATTTTTTTTCTTCGATATAGCGAGAGGGTTAATTTATTTTACTGTCAATATATCCAGTTGTATAAATTTACTATATATATATATATATATATATATATATATATATATATATATATATATACTAGCTGTACCATGAATGTATATGTAATACTGTTATATTAATTCTTTACTTTCGATTTAACGCAGAACCCAATTCGCTTTTAGATATATTAAAGGCATAATTTTTTTCTCACCTTGACAAGACTTGGTTACTTTTAATCTGCAAGGTTTCATTGAGCATAAATTATAACAGAAAGCTTTATATAATCTACCAGAAGACCTGATTCAGTTATAATCTTGATTTACCGATAATCCTATGTCTAACAGTAGTTACTTGTAAGACAACGAACAGTTATTTGGACCTCTTTCTTTTGGTAAACAATCTAATTTCAAATTCTTACATGTAATTACTTCAAAAGAAAAATGATCCAGACCATGTTTCGCGAAGGCTGGATTAATATTTGTGTTGGTTTTACATGTGCATTACAAAAAATAAATAATTTTAATCTTCAAATTCTCACGTGGTAACACGTAATTTCTAATTAGCAGTTTGAATTTAAAAAAAAAAAAGCAACCGTGTTCACGATATTTGATAAATTTATTTTGCATATTTACTGAAAAAACAGAAAATAATTTGAGATTTAAAAAAAAATGAAATAAACTTTGTTAGAGAGAAAAGAAAAAAGGGATTATTTCTAAGCTAATAATCTGTGTAAACATACGAAAAAAAAACTGCTGATTAGACAATCTTGATAGAATAAAATTATAATGATTAGGTAGAATTTGATAGAGAATGCTATATCGCTGAGTAGAGTATTTTCTACATATTTCACAGTAGATAGTAAACAGACTTCCAAGTAGGTGTTTGAAATGTGTAAATTTAAAATAAAAATTACTTTGGGTGACTCAATATTTACACTGTAGTACTGTTCACCGTACAACAATACAGAAGGCCTACATGTATAGCCGACTTTAGCAGTTAATTGTAAAGTACAGTACAGTACAGTGTAGAGTTACTGTGGGTGTATGGGTGTGTGGGTGTATGGGTGTGTGGGTGTATGGGTGTGTAGGTGTATGGCTGTGGGGGGGTGCATGGGTGTGTGGGTGTATGGTTGTGCTGGTTTGAGTGTACGGCAATTGGGTGTATGAACATTTTAAGCGCGCATGGCTGCACAGTAGTATGAATGGTCAGCTACAGATTGGCTGCGAGACTGGGTAGTGGAGGAGCACGTGGCTATGTTTTCTGTGCAGCTAACCTGGGAGAACGAGATGTGCAAATGGTAAGTCAGTGTATGCCACTGATACGGAGAAGTCTAACGTCATATGGGTAGTATTTATGCAGCCCTCGCGAGAAGATGACGTTTTTAGATTAAATGAATTTTTTGTATTCTCATTGCTCGCTGAGTTTTGTTGTTTTCCGTAATTGTCTAATTAGAAGTTTCTGTGATACTTAAAAAAAAAAAAATAAAAACCCTAGACAATCATGTTACATATGACATATAAAAGTGGAATAAATGTATTCTAGCTATGTTCTCTAGCTGGTCATATTTAATGAAGTAGATTATACCATCAAATAAAGTCTACACAGACAGTCGGGGGAGGTGAAGTGGAGTTAACCTGTCTCTGCAGCTACGGCTGTGGCGATTGTGTGGCGAGTGACCTATTACCATGGTCCGCAGGTACCCATTTGTTAAAATAGGGAGATCGATCGGACCCGAGAAAAGACATCGGGACTCGAACTCTGTACCTAATTGTTGCCAGTCGAACGCTCTTCAAATAAGCCTGACATCCCCTCCCACCAAATTTAATAAACATTTACCTGAACTAGCACAGTGAATTAAATATGTGTGACTATTTATGCTGTATTCCTTAGCAGTCCATTGCACAAGGATTTCCCACATGTAATGAGTCATGTCGTGTGATGATGTGGTCGTTGATGAAAGAAATTGACAAATCAGCAGATAGTTACCTATCCCGTGCAGCTGTCTTTAATATGTGTGTGTGTAAAGTCTCTGTAATAATAAATCTCTTAGAGCCTATAAACCACTAATGGGACGGTTTTTTATGATGCACTTCTTTCATCCCCCCACCATAGACGATAGTGCAATGGCCGTGGAGGCACCACGGGAGACATAGTGGGGACTTTAGCCCTGACCTGAACTATCCATTGGTCCACACCTGGAAATCGAACCAGGGACCCTCAGGTCGACAGTCGAGCACTTTACCACATGCCCACCCGTCACCACAACTGATGTCTTTAATGTAGCCCATGTCCATTCTTTTCTATGATCAAACTAACATTTCTTCTGCAACGATATTCTACAAATACTTCTCTATATTTGTAGCATATACATCAAATTTTATATTCTCTCGAAAAAAAACTATCTATTAATTATTTATTTATATAGTAACAAATTTATTGTGATAAATATGTACATCAGCATCCAACAAATGGTCATTGTCCGTTCACTTGACCTTCCTGCCATCTGGGGTAGCCTTTACCTGAGCTCCAGTCTGCCTGAAATATATATATTATAAATGAAATAATTATAAATATAGTTTAATGAGAGCTAATCTACTAAAGTATAAGTATAGGGCAATATTACTAGGATTGTATATAGCCAAAGATAGATCTCTAAAATATTGTGATGAAACGCACATAAAACAAAGATGACTTTATCTTTCATTAATTTGGAGGAGCGCCAGGGGCGATAAGTCACAGGGAGCTCATATCCATCTATCGATACGATACAGGTCATTGACTGAAATTCTCGACGTTAATAAAATTGAGGTCACCTAGAGCGAATGTCCTAAACAAGCTTTGGGCGGGTTTTTTTTAAGGAATTGGACTGCCACTAATTGTCCAGTTTCAATGTAACAAAATATTAAAATGTATTTAGCTTTATATGCTCTTTTAATTAAATCAGGCGAATGTACTTGTTCAGACAATAATGACACATTGATTACAAGTCTTTCCTAAAAAGAAGAAAATAGTAAACACTAGTATTTAAGTGTACATGAGAGACGATACTAACAGTACTAGTACTATGAGATTACTAGCATTATGATCAGCCGAATGTTTAATCTCCCCAGCTTATGGCTTTTAACCCATTGCTCTATTCGGGGATCGAACACGGAACCTATGTGTTAACTCTACCTCAAAGCCAATCGAACCTACCTTCACATATCCTTGAGGTGATCTTGTTCTTAACTCTCCACAGGTCATTCAGTTTTTCCACCAGGAAGAAATCTTTCTTGTCGCTGTTCAAAATGACCGGCTCGGATCGGACTTCTTGACCAACGGCCACTATCAGAATAGCCACCCCTTGTTCCTGAAGTCTCTTGGCCGAGTTTTTGGCTGGGGAGATTTAAAATGTGTGGAACCATTCTTAGGTATATTAAATTCTCAGAGTATAAATAGGTTCATCAATACAAAACATCGTGCATCAATATCGACAGCACTAATAGATAGACAGATCCAGTGGCGCAACAAGGGGGAGGGGGCATTGGAGGCATTTGTCCCCCCCCCCCATCCCGAAATAAAAAAAAAATATAAGATTAGACCAAAATTAGTCACACGTAAGTAAGTTGTATCTCATGATATTTAATACAAGTGATTTTTTTTGCCCCCCCCCCCCCCCCTGAAAGTTTGGTCTAGTTGCGCCTCTGGGTCACAGATCGTGCGGAACATGTAAACATTTTTTAAACTAGTATTGGCGGTATTATATGTTATTATTAGTGTCTCAAGAACAGACCAGATCTTACGGTTTGGCTAATTTAGGGCAGTGCTCGATTTAAGAAAAAAACCAGTGCCGGAGATGAAAAAGAAATTCTGCAGTGCCGGGGATAAATGTCTATGATTTCATCCCCGGCTGGGATATATTAGCTAAAGCAGAGCCGGGGATGACAGTTTACAGTGCCGTGGACATCCCCGGCGGTAAATCGAGTCCTGATTTGAGGGACTGCATATGTCTCCTTCTAATATAGGGGCCTTTTCCGGACTTTTATTTTGCATTAACCTAAAATTACTTAATAGTTATGGGGTCTCTTGGGCCCTGCTTGTTAAGATTTCAGGCACTTTGCTTTGCATTTTGAAAGTGGATTTTTGACAGCGTTATTTCATAGGATCGTAACTATTACTTTGCCTGTAGACCCTGAATGCTTCGCCTACGGTCCCCAAGTTAGCTTAGCCTAGGGCCCCGAATGGCACCTTCTTTGAATTGGGCCCTGAAACGCGTAAGGATGGCTCTTCACGTGTTAATCAATTATTAACTAACAGTTTAACATTGCGAGTCTATAGTTTGAACTTTCTTACTATATTCAGGTATGTCAGAAAGTTTGGTCATTATCAAAACGGCGATCTTCCCCGCAATGTACCGGCCTCCCAGGTCTGAACTGAACATGTCCACAATCAGGTCAAGGCCGTGGTAAGGCTTGGGCGTATCGGTAGCAATACGTAACTGAACGAAGCACAAT
>JAGDYQ010000053.1:2282255-2364975 GCA_021962125.1 Bulinus truncatus | reverse complement strand
GCCGTAGGACCTTCCCGACACCAGTACCGCTATATCCTGTTATCAAAGACTATTTCAGCAAGTGGCCAGAAGCTTTCAACTATGAAGGAATCAGGAGGCCAAACATCGGACATAGTATTACTGAGATCAGTCGTTTTGAGTCCTGATGGAGCCCACTCGGACCAGGGTCAAAACCAACCGTAAATTATCTCAGGAGATGTGCAAAATCCTGGGGATTCAAACACAATGAACAACCCCGTTATCCACAATCGGATGGGATGGCTTGTTTGTTTAACTGGACGCTGGTAGCACCTGGCAAAATTGGCAGATGACCGCCAGGACGACTGGGACACTACGTACCACCGTATTTCTGATGGCTCAACGAGGAGAGGTTTCACCCACGAAACGACGGGCCACTCGCCATCAACGATAGTGTCTGGCCGGGAACTCCGCCAGCACCTTGTGACCTTCTGTTCAAGCCCAGAGACGCCCTCCATGGAAACAGATTATGCCAATGGACTGAGATCTCGACTTTGAGGAACTATTATCTAGGGTTCGACAAAACATCAAAATCGCTAGTGACACTATGAAAATTGATATGACAGACGGCAAACCGTCCCTATTTCTAATAGAGACCAATCACTTACAACCTTCACAGAAACGTAAAGGAAGATCCCCAAAACTGCAGAGGATTGAGGTCCTCACCGTCATAAAGACATTTCTAACTGACGTCGTATACAGAATTAAGAGAAACACCCGCACCAAGATGAAAGTGGTTCATGTGGACAGACTGTACAAGTACTATTGTGAGAACTGACCTGTCCGACGAGACGTATCTACAGGGGGCAGTACACTCCCCCGGTGCGCACCTGCATCGAGATACTGAACCGCCAAGACGTGGCAGTGAGAAGTGACTGCAGCCAATGTAGAAGATGTCGATAGTTATTGTTTCTGTTGCTCGTGCGCTGTATACAGGAATCCTGAAACCCACGCCAGCCTGTGTTTTGTTTTATATTCATGTGCAAGAATTTTCTCAGAGTTGTACCTAATACAATATAGAACACTATCACAAGGAGAACATGTTAACGTTAATGCATTTACTTTAATCTTTATGGTTTCAATGGTTGTCATAGCCGGGGTGGTGGTGGTAGGGGATAAGCTCCCACTGCCTATAAAATGCTCCCCTCATGGCGTGCGTCTCATATAGCCTCTGACAGCTAAGTCCAGCTCTGGCCTGCTCGTGTATCTTAATTCAAGCCCGGCGAACCGTTTCTTACTGACAGGAGATATGAAGGCAAAGGGCCACTGGCGCCTCAAAACCAGCCGCTTTGGGCAGTTGGGCTCGTCAGCCTGGGAGGGCAACCCTATCTAGGGGAAGGAAAACCCTGATTCCAAACTCGCTGCCGCCTTGCAGGCTAACCCAACCTCATGGGAAAGGCTTCGGGAGTCAACCCCGGAGGAAAAATCAGGAGCCGGGGTCCCTAAAGACGGATGTACGCCAGTTCACGATGCGCCCTTCCCGCACTCTGCAGCCAAGTCGTTCTGGGCAAACGGTGCTTGCACCCTTGGGCCCCGTCGACAAAGCCGAGAGAGGAGGCCCGGTTGTCTGGGCAGCGCAAGGCCTCCACAAACTTCGCCCAGTCCTGCGCTCTGGAGGATGCGCCATCTAGTCCGCTTCGCGGCGAGAGCACAAACAAGAAGACAGCAGTCTGCCGGGTTATGTCCTGCTCTTCATCAGCGTAGAGCTGACGCCACGGGCTGCTCCTCAATGGTGGAGGGTCCTCGTCCCACTGGTCAACTGCTACCACCCGCCTTAAGCTGGGCAGCCCTGGTCAATAAGGTGTTGACCCGCCACGGCCCTGCTCCAGTGGTGCCTGGAGTCTTAGAGCGCAGCTCAACAGGTAGATCGTTACCACATGCACCAGGAAGACATCTAAAGATAAGACGGAGTTCCAGCCTCCGCATTGTGTAAGTTGAACGCGCACTATGCGCACTGGACTGACAGATGACTTACAGAAAATCGATGACTTCCAAGACCGCAGTCATCGATCTGAGCTGCACAGACTAAACACGATGGGCAGCCTTACAAGAAACGCGCCTCCCAGAGACTGGATCTGAGGAAGCACACTATACGTTCATTTGCAGGGGAAAGACGTAGAGGAATCCAGTAGAGAACACGGAGTCGGCTTCGCCATAAAGAACACCCTGCTCCAAACGATTGAACCTCCACCTGCAGCACATAGAGAATCCTGGCCTGCGTCTATTCACAGCATCTGTACCGCCAACTTCATATCTATGCACCAACCATGCAAGCCAGCATGGAGATTAAAGACAGTTCTATGAGCTACAGTCATGCCATTGTTGCAGTCCCTGCTTGAACACTTTACCTTCTGGGGATTTATCGTATTGGTTCTCCTGACTATGACTTGGTCAAGTGTACTGGGTCACCATGAAGGGAAAATGAAGAAAACGGCCAGAGATTACTCGAATTTGCTGCACATACCTATGCGTGACACAAACACCTACTTTCAGAACAAGTACGCTCAAGTCCTGGAGACATCCAAGATCAAATCACTGGCACCAGTTGGACCTGATCATCACCAGGCGCGACTCTCTGAATAACGTTCGTAACACCAGAGCCTACCGAAGGGCGCCGGATTTGCAATACAGACCCACTCCCTCATAATGCCCAAGATAAAGCACCTAAGAGACGATCACTCCAAAAGAAATGCCAGCCGAAAATCAACACCAATCAGACCACCAACCAAGTCAAAACCAGGAGTTCATAGCAAGGCTGGGGGAACTGCAAGCTGCAACCAAGACAAATGCAGAAGATATGTGGAATTCGCCTGAATTATCTACAGAGCTGCTCTGATGTATGGTACAAAGGAGCACAAGCAGAATACCGATCGGTTTGAGGCAAACGCTGCTGAACTAGGGAGCCCGTCATTGATGCCAAGAGAAAAGCACCGATAAGCTACAAACGTGACCCGTCAGCACAATCTTCTGGAGCTGAAGGCTGCTCGGAGAAAGGCCCGCAGACTGCCCGTAGATGCGCAAATGACTACTGGCTTCTAACTGGCATGCATAGCATCTGCCAGCGTCGGAGATCAGCAACATGGGCGACGAGGCGAAGGCATCAAGCAAGCAACTGGCAACATCAAAGAAGATCGCACCCTTGGTTCAAATCAGGATATCATACTGACAAACAAGCGCCAGAAGAAACGACCACCGAGTTGTACTTTCAGTGAAAAATCTGTCACACAGAGAGCATTGACGATATAGAAGACTTGACCGTCCCGAAGGAGCTGGATGCTGAACCTACCATGGACGAACCCAGCCATTGATGCCCTGAACAGTGAATGTCCGTTGCGATGGCATCCCTCTGTTCAATCGTTTCCAAATGCGGAAAAACCTGCCTTATTAGAGCCCACTTCATGAGCTCCATGCCATATAAAGATGTGACCTGCAAGACATGATCGTGCCAAGATAGCCTGTACAAGAATAAGCGGGGACTGCAGACAACTACAGGGCTTCATTGCTGAGCATTGTAGGCAAGCCGCTTGCACGCGTGGTACTCAACCAGTCTTCGCGTTCTCGCAATAACGCGTGTACCCCGAATCACAATGCGGCTTCCGACAAGAAAGGCGATCCTCTGTTGACATGATATTCAAGTGCGTCAGCTCCAGGAGAAGTGTAGAGAACAAGCAGGTGCCGCTGTACATCGCCTTCATCAGACCTAACCAAGGCGTTTGACTCCCAAGGTAAGCAGAAGCGGCCTGTTCCTCTGCTACTGAAGAAGATCGATGTCCACCTCAGTTGCTCAACATTATAACCTCCTTTCACGAAAATATGAGGGAATTTCCAGCTAAGATGATAAGACATCACTTCAGAACCCTTTACAATCAAAAGCGAGTCAAACAAGGATGTGTTCTAGCGCCTACACTATTCGGCATAGTTTTTCTCTTATGATGCTGAATTTCAGCATTTAAAGACTCTACAGAAGGTGTTCACTCTTACAGGGCCAGAAGTGGCATGGGAAGCTGCTGAATATGGCTCGCCTAAGAGCAAAAACCAAGATCCGCACTATCCTTATCAGACACATGCTGTTCGGGCTGATGACGCCGCAGCCTCCGACAGCACACAGAGAGGAATTTCCGCGCTTCCTGATGGATCGCTTAGCGCCAAGCGTCTGCATAGAATTCGGACTGACCATCAGCATCAAAGAAAACCAACATCATGGGTCAAGGCATCCCAGCTCCACCCTCAATCACCATCGACAACGAAGTTCTGGAGGTCACCGACAATTCCACATACCTGGGCTCCACCGATTACCAGCAGTCTGTCCCTGGATGACGAGATCGACAAGAGGCTTGCCAAAGTAACCAGCGTCATGGCCAGACTGGGCAAACGAGTATGGAATAACAAACATTTGATACCGAACACCAAGCTCAAGGTATACCAGGCATGTATTCCTCAGCACTCTTTTATATGTGCAGCGAAACCTGGACTACCTATACCAAACAGGAAAATCGACTCGAGAGCTTCCACCTCCGCTGTCTCCGACGCATCCTTGGCATCAGATGGCAGGACAAAATCACCAACACTGCCGTACTCAAACAAGCCAGCTTACTGAGCATGCATCTCCTTCTGTGCCAAAGACGTCTACGCTGGCTGGGTCATTAGCATCGAATGCAAGATGGACGCATACCAAATGGCATCCTATATGGCGAGCTTGCCACCGGGCATCGCCCCGCTGGTCGCCCGCAACTGCGATTCAAGGATGTCTGCAAACGCGACCTCAAACTGACCGGCATCAGCCTCGACAATTGGGAACAGCTCGCCGACGACCGGAGTGGGTGGCGTCAGGCTGTTCACAAAGGCATCCTTAATGGTGAACAAGTAAGGAACCAACAGCAGGAGACCAAAAGACAGAGAAGGAAGACCGCACGACATAAACAGGCCCTCGGTCCCCCACCCAGCTTCATTTGTGACCACTGCGGACGAGTCTGCCAGTCCAGGATCGGTCTGCTGAGTCACTCAAGAACCTGCTATCAAAAAATGACTAGATGACTAACTAGAGCGCTACCATCATCTTTCGAGATGGACGGTTTGCCTACTACTTAATCTTATAATGGATGTTCATTTTATCATGGTCCTGAAAAACTCGTCACTACAATTAAAATATTTTCAGTTGTAAGAGAGTGGTTATAGCACCGACGAGCTGTGTTGGTCAAATATCGTGAGATCTCGTCTTATTAGGTCCTTAAAAGGATGAGATTTATATCTCCAGATCAACTATATTATTATTGGGACATAAGCTGAAGGTGCATAAGCCATGGGGGCACTACGGCGGACATATATCAAATGATCAATGGATTTGATGGGGATCGAACCCCTAGTCTACACCACGTCGTTATGGCTCGCGACTAATCCTCCACCGAGTCGCCCATGCGTGGCTTTGTCAGAAAATTCGCAATTCCACTGCACCTTGATGTTTTTCAAAATGATATGCGCACAGTTTCGCGCTGATCAATTTACCGTTTATCGTAGAAACCCATTGTGTAACCATAGTGACCTAGCGCGCTTCTGCTCTGACGTCAGAACACACCTCCACTTCAACACCATGCTACCACAAAATATAAGTTGAACGTACTTGTCTGGAACAGTAGCAAGGCTACCATTCAGCATTTGACACAATTTCTGAGCATCATCCCATGATCTAGTCTCGTTGTACCAGGTATAACAGATTCTATCGTAGGCGTAGCTTCCCTGATAACAAAAAATGTTATGCATATTTTAAATATAGGAATGTTAAATATCGTATATATTATTACCAGAAAAAGCAATAGTAACGATTAGTATGTATGTTATATAATTTACAAAACAGTTTCAAATGAAAAAAATACTATGTTGGCCTGAAGTGACAAGACGAGTAGGCCTATTCGTCATGGATCCTTTAGATTGGCAAAACATTTAATGTACAAATACACAGTTAGATCAATAGAAAAAAGTTCAAGTAAGGAATAAAGCAATTGAATCAACGAAAAGGTTATTAACTTCGATTATGTGTGAAAATAAACACAATATTCTATCTACTAGTTTATAATATTGTTTGTAACCTTAAATTTAACTAATTATGTAAACTTTAAAATAATTCTAAATCCAAGTTGAAGTCGCCTTCCTGTCTGCATTATTGGTTAAGAAATTGCCACGTCTCATCATGGGCTATTATTTACATACAAGTAAATATATAATGTTAGTTTTTTTCTTCTTTGGAACAACAAAAATGTAAATCCTATTCAAAGTGTTTCCCAAAGTATGGTACGAGTACCCCAGGGGGGAGTCTGTTGTGGGTACACGCTGCACCAGGATGAGAACATCGGGTAAACATGCAATGGGCTGAATCGAAATGAAAAAAAACCGTGATCGTATAAACAGGCACGCCGAGAGGGGGGCAGAGGGCTGCATGTGGGGGCCCACTGTATGGGGCCCGCGCCCCGACCATATCAATTTTTTCACGACTTTTTGTTTATTAAGGGGCCCGCAATGATGTCCTGCCCTGGGGCCCGTGTTGGCTCTCGGCGCCACTGCGTATAAACAATATATGCAATTTTTTTCTTAACTATGGTTACTCACTATTCAGTTCTGCAAAAATAAAAAATGGGGTACACAAATTTAAAAAGTTTGAGAAACACTGTCCTATACAACACGTCAGACAAAATAAATTAATCAGTCTGACGATTTCATTCTAAATGACCTAGATACACTTACCAAAAGGCAACCATGTGAATTATTTACTGATAGAGGCGATAGTAAAATGTCCAAAGGTCTCTTGCAAATATATCCGTCTACGAGTAACTTGGCATCACACTCAATAGCTTTCCATTTGCCATCCTGTGAAGCAAAAAATGGACTGAGCATTGTTCTGTGCGCAATCATACTAGATATCAAACACGGTGTCAGGGTAGATGTGATCAAAGTGTACCTATTGCTGACAGAGGGGGGGGGGTCGTACTAAAGATCAGATGATTGGGTTGTTTCAATAAATCAATCAGACTTACAGTAAACGTCATTGACGTGAACGAACATAGTGGCCAGAGGTTTAAAACGTTTGCCCACCCTTGGACTAAGTTTTGTTGTCCCACGACTTCAAAGAAGATTAAGAGCAACTGACTTAGGCAACACCATATAGGGCTGATGAAAGCCCCGTGACAATAGGGGACTGAGGCAAGTGTTGTAGAATGACAAAACACATTGAACCTTATATATCTTCTAAACACACACTGGCGTCCTCATATGGGGTGCTCAGCATGCAGCGTGGAGAACCCCTTAGGACTTTATGGGCACCAGACAGTGAATTTTTTTTGTTTTGTTTTGGAATAGCGTCTCTAAAATATTTTTTAAGGGAGCCCCTCTCCCCCTACCCCCATTGTTAACGGTTCTTCTTTCTATACAAATAGCCTGGTATCGTATTGTTTGATCCCTAAACGTGTGCCCTTTAATTAAAGTTTGAGCGCTTCCGGTGCATGCCAACAAATGTTTCATTTAACAATTACATAGAGTCGGTGAACAATTGTCTGTTATATATAAAATAGTTCAAACCTCTGGCTGTATATACGTGCAGGTTTTGTTCAGCCTGTTTGGCTCATTTTTAGCCCAATAGGTGAACACTACAGATGAACTGTCTGCCCAACTTGGCATAGTTGTACTTTCAAAACGAGATAATCCTATCCAGAATTTTCTGCCTGTTAAGAAAACATAAAATTGGGCAGATAAATAAAGAGACGCGATTAGTCTGCTGGTAGTTGTAGGCTTTTTTTTTAAGTTTTTTTGAAATATATATTGTTTATTTTGTATTGTTAATAGTGGATGAAGTTTTAAACATGTCGGAACGTATTCATTCCGGCTTCTCTCCCCCCCCCCCCATTTTTTTTTAATCCTACCGCCCACCCAATCCCCCTCCCCAGCTAAATACCTCTAGGAAGTTGCGACCAAATCAAGACATCCTCCATCTCTGAGTGTATACTGGCCAGGTTTGCCTTTCTATCTCGGCAGTTAGACTGCGCTGTTGTCCAGTCTGACCTCCCTAACTGAACCTGGTAGCAGTGTAAGTCATAAAACCATCCAGCGGAGCAGTCACTTGTTTCACCTGCTAAAACAATAGCGAAAAACAAAAAACTGTCATCTTATAGGCTACATTTTCTCTCATATGAAAAATAAATCGTTGCTAATACCATAATTGAAGCGTTTTATGTCAGACTAACCTAACCCAATTCTATGTTTAGGCTAGTCTGGCTTAAAATTTGTCTACCGTTTAATATATTTATACTAGCTGTACCCTGCAAAACCTTTGCATAGAGTTATATCCCCTTTGGTTTGATCAGTAGGCTAGGTTATTTTGGTTTCGGACAGATCCGATTTTTTCGTGTTTTTTATTAAGTTTGACCATTTTAAACTGGAATACTGTAGTATTAATTCTTTACTTTCGATTTAACGCAGAACCCACACCGCTATGATTTATACAAATCTTTTGAGCGTTGTACTAGCCACACGACCTATTATCATACCATGGCTACATGAACAACTTATCTTCCCAGATAACCACAAGGACTTTAAAGCTTTAAAGCTATTTGTTGTGGATTAGGATAGTTTAACCTAAAACGCTTCCATTGTTCTCAAATGTGTAAAAAGATTTACTTCTAAAAAGAGTTCGATCATCTATTATAATAAAATGTTAGGCTGAGACCGAAATGAAAGAATCCTAAATATAGACAAATGTCTATTGTTTACAAATAGAAATAAAGAATTATTATTTCCGTTAAAGTTACGTTCAATTTTTTTTTTTTTGCACTTACATTAGACAACGTGTTTATTTAAAGTCTAGAAATATAAACAAAAAGACATAAAGAAATGAATACGTGCAGGCAGACAGACAGACAGATATTGATTAATTGATATTTTGATTGATACATAGATACATTTAAACAATAAGTCCTTTATTACATTCATCATTTCGTCTGTATTACGATCTTAGGCGTTTTGTGCGAGTTACCAATGAACACAAGCATATAGAGTATTGTTTTTTCCATGTCCTTCCCCCCCTTCCCCCTCCCCCCTCCCAGAAGTTAGCAGCACTTCGCCTGACCAAGCAACCTTGTTTACACCCCCCTCAGTGAGCACCTTGTTTACACTTGTTATTTGATTCTGGGAAAAATGAGTCGCCACCCACCCCCCACCTCAGACGTCGCCAAGTTCCAAGCGTGACTGTAAAAATGATATAACCTAAATAAACACTTCTTGGTTATTAAAATACTAAAATGAGCAGAATGAGATAAGAATAAACACTCTCTTGTATTTATGGGTTGTGCTAAAATACCCACTTGAGCGAAATTAGTGGCGAGTTTCCAAGAATGAAATGCCGCAAATAGCAGAAAAAAATTACTGTCACCATCAATTAGTCAAACACAAGTAAAAACACACTCTACAAATACACCATATTTTTTGCTATTATTTAAATGCACTTTTTTCTGGTGTTTATTTATTTATTTTGTTTGTTAAGATATAAAAATTATCATGTCTCATCAGAAACCCCCCCCCCCATTAGGTAATACAATACAACAAATTGTGTTTACCTCGGCTACTGCAAAACAATCCGCACAAAACAGCTGTCATGAACTTGTAGTATGCCATCGGAAATAATCGAACTGTGCTTTCAATATCCAATAACCAAATTCTGTTGCCACTGTTTCAAATATAAGTGAGGAATTGTAAAGTTTAAAGAATAGCAAAGCACTACGTCTAACAATAAATAATGACTTTTGGAAAGAAACATTTAGGTCAGGCCACCTTTTATATACCTTCTCCCCCCCCCCAATCCCTTTTTCACTCAACATCCGCCCTATTCCATGGGTTTTTTTAATTAAAGGTAAAGGTCATCTTTTGCAATTTCTGCACAAGGAAAACAATTTCATTAATCAAATGTCAAGTGGATGCTTAATATAAATTGTGGGTAAAGTAGAATTTTTCATAAATATATACATTTATTTAACATATAAAACCCTTCCTGTTGATACAATGAGGTGCTGAAATATTAGAACACACAAATATTTTGTTTCATTGCTTTGTTTTGAATTCATGTTGGTACAATGGGGTGCTGAAATATTAGAACACACAAATATTTTGTTTCGTTGCTTTGTTTTGAATTCATGCAAATATTACACTTAATCGTAAATATCGCGGGATTTCTTTTCCCCTTCTTCAAGTTCTTGCGAGTCTTTCTTTGTGTCTGCATTTACGCTAGTCCTCAAGTGACGCGATGACTCTCGGCCAAGTCTAGCGTAGACACTGTCTCCGTTTGACCTACTTTAAAATGGCTTGACAGCTCTTAAAAAGTGTGTGTAATGTCCTTTCTCAAAGGTATAGAATGTAAACAGCCATTCACTTATTACTTAACGCTTTTTGTCCCCCCCCCCCTCCTTCCCGAGTAATTTTTTTTTCCAACATTCCTTAACACTATGTCCCTCCTTCCCCCCCCCCCCCCCCCCACTTTCCTTTTTTCCAAGGCGTAACGTAATAAGTGAAAGACACACTGTGAAACCAATCTTTAGATAATTAATTAATTATCAGTTCTGTTATTTTTCGTTGTCTTGTATCTTAATAGCCTTTCCTTTCCATCTATATCGGGCACATAAAAATCTAAACTGATATCATCATTTTCCATTCTAGAAACATATAACCCATCTTTCGATAATCACTTTGCCGTTCGTTTTTTTTTTTTTGTTTATTTTACGTATGGCCTTAATGTATCCACGCATAGATGAATTGTTTGTTCATTTTACTATGGCCTTAATGTATCCACGCATAGATGAATTGTTTGTTCATTTTACTATGGCCTTAATGTATCCACGCATAGATGAATTGTTTGTACATTTTACTATGGCCTTAATGTATCCACGCATAGATGAATTGTTTGTTCATTTTACTATGGCCTTAATGTATCCACGCATAGATGAATTGTTTGTTCATTTTTAAGGAAGATTTAATACAGCATGTCGAGGTTAAGTGGAGGATGGTGGTTTTTGTTGCCCCCCCCCTCTTGCTATTTTTAGAAAATGAATTCAAAATGTAAGTATTATTCAAGTAGTTTTTTTTCCCCCTCTCTATTTGTATTTTCCAACAATGCATTTCAGAGTGGGATTTTACCTATTCTATTTTTAGAATGGTTTTCATGCATGTGACATTGTAAAACGAATATGTGTCATAAGCAGGTTTGTTTTATTTTATTTTAAGACCATGCCGACGGTAGCGGCTTGAGGGAGTAGCAACAAGGGCGACTGCACCAGACCTCCCCCCACCCCCAACGCCTGAGTTGAGCCCCGCGCTTGGAGTTTATTTTTTTTTATTTTTCGTATTTTTGTTACGCATCAAAATTTTACCGTTTGGTTCTGGCCCCGAAAATAACCTGCTCTCTAGACTCGAGGTTCTTAACCTTTGTTTGCAACAGTACCCCAAAGGGTGCGAAAATATGTCCGCCGATAACCCCTCACACGTAAGTTCTTCAAATTCTTGATTGTTTTAAACGAAAATTATAGGTCGCTGCGTACCCTGCATAGGCTTTCCCCGTACCACTCGGGGTACGCGTACCATCGGTTAAGAACCGTTGCTACAGACTCCATGTAGGCTACTACCAGTGCTCGAATTAAGAAAAAACCAGTGCCGGGGATGAAAAAAACATTTCTGCAGAGTCGGGGATAAATGTCTATGGTTTCATCCCCAGCAGAGCCGGGGGTGACAGTTCTCAGTGCCGGGTATATCCCCGGCATCCCCGGCGGTAAAACGAGCCCTGGCTACTACTATGGCTGCATCTGATTCTGATGCCATGAACCTTAGAACAGCGGCTCTCATCCTTTTTCGCGACTGTACCTCAAAGGATACGTAAGTATGTCCTCGGGTCCCCCTCACAAGTAAGTTCGCGAGTAAAGGTAATTATTGGAATGGGCTTACTTGTCTAATGTCACACGTGAGCACGTCGTTTGGTGATGAGTCACGCAGCAAACTGGCGACCTTCATCAAACTCTTGGTTGTTTTAAAACGAAAATGATATGTTGCTGCGTAACCCTTCATCGCCCTTCCCGTGCCCCGTGATCATATCAAGGAGAGAACCCTTTCTTTATATTTTGGGCTGTTCGTCTAATATTGATTTTTAGAGCATTTTCGAAAAAAAATGCTCTATTGCCCCCGTTTTGTCTGTCTGTCCGCCCGTCCGTCATCACCCTAGATATCAACAACCATAAGTCCTAGACCCATGATGTATATATCATTTTGTAGGTCTTGGGCTGCCAAGAAATGACTTTTTTCCATTTCGCGATCTGACCTCTCAGGGCCGTAAAAGGGGCCTTAGTACCGTTTTTTACTATATAAGCTATATTAATAAAGGAGCGCTATATCTCAGCAACTATAAGTCCTAGACCCATGATGTATATATCATTTTGTAGGTCTTGGCATGCCATGTTTACATCAAAAGTTCATTTCGCGATAGGACCTCTGAGGGCCGGGCTTCAGGGCTCCTAAGGGGCTTATATATTATATATACACCTTGTACGTTCAATAACCCGTTCATTTGGTGCGTAATACTGCAGCACGTAGTTTCACCAAGATTTATTAAGAAACTCATCAAATGAAATAGTAAGCTTGTGTTCTGAGTTTAATTGAAAGTATCAGAGCTATGCAACAATTGACGGAGTTTTCGGACGATTAAATGACTATAATTTCGAATGTTTTCAATTATGAGTCATATTTCAGTGACCACAAACCACTTGTAGTTAGATTTAAGAGAAAATAATTTTTTTTTCAAATATAAAGAGACGTCTTTATAATTTTTTTTTACAGATATATGCATTACACAATTGAATTTATAAACATTTCCAAAATTTACAAATATTTACTGAAAGATAGCATACGTACTGATACATAACATGAAAATGCGCTAACACGACCTGTGTCCAGAATGGAACAGGCTTAATTGCTTGTTTTTTTGAACACAATAGTGAAAGAGTAGCAGTGTTCGAATTTAGAACAGTTTTTTTGAGTTCAGGCAGTAACGTCGCTTGCTTCTTGGAAACCCAACCACATAATTTTTTTCAGGTGAGTTCTCTGACAAAAAAGAAATTCCTTCTGTCGGGGAGGGGGGGGGGGGAGGGGTGTCACTAAAAGTTACGTTATATATGTCGGACAGAGGGCCACTCGAACATAGATATATAGACTCGACCAGTCTAACGACGCCGTCGATTCTAGGTTCATCCAGCGGACGAATGTGTGCAAATGTTGATGGGTTCATCCAGCGGACAAATGTGTGTAATTGTTGACTGACAGTGAAGTGGTTTATTCTGATGCAGGATTTCACAACTACGGCTGGTAAATTACACTCGATTGTGTCATTACATCCACTTCAGTTTACAAGTAGACGCTTTTTAAACTTTTCAATTTTCGCTCTCAGGTCACGCGTGACCAGTGGCGGATATAACGACGGGCGACTAGTGCAGAAGCCCAGCAAGGCTCAACTTTAAGCCCACATAGCCCAAATGTATACCCTTTTTATGTGCCCTCTATTTTAATGAAGGGCCCAATATTTTCTTCTATGCCCAACTGTCAAGTCAATTTAGACCTGGTCCCTTGACAAGTTCTCAGTTTGCGCTTAATTCTGAGGTGCCTGACTGTAAGAAAGTGGATGAATATTGGCCACAGCTTGAATTTAAAAACTACTAAGCATCAAGATGGTTTTAAAAATGTGTACTTTTTAGAAGATAACTAAAGATTAAAATTTAAAGGTTTATTGGGCCGATTCTTTAATTTCTGGGGCCATAGGCCAACAAAAATTTGAGGCCCCATTTTGAAAAATAAAAAATATTACTAAGTTTTTTGGTTTTTTCAACTTTTGTAAACTACTCAACAATTTGGGGCCCCTTATTTCGCAAGGGCCCTAGACCACGGCCTAGTTGGACTATTTGTAAATCCGGCCTTGGGTAATGGCAAAATAAAAGTTTAGACCTATAGGCCTATACATACTTATCTAAAGGTGATTTATACACATTAGACATAATTACTGGGCGGAGTTTGTGTCGCTTAAGTTCAAAAAAAAATTATGCCACCTAGTAAATTCGGCATTCAGACACTCTTCGACAATTAAGAACGTTTTAAAATTATTTAAAAGTATTAAAATGATGTAGTGTAAAGTAATGCTGCATGAATCCAAATGATTTATTATATTTAAAATGGATATATTATTATAAATTATCTATAAAACTTCTTCCTTAGAACAGGTCACTGATCAGTTCAATAATATTGCTAAGTTTCATGAGTATTAAAATGATGTAGCATAAAATAATGCTCTATGAATCATAATGATTTATTTTTATATTTAAAATTAACATATTATGTCCTCAGCCATACATACATATATATATATATATATATATATATATATATATATATATATATATATATATATATATATATATATATAAACTTCTGTAAGATAAGATATTAATACAGTAGTAACTCTGGTTACAAACTTTAATCGCTATGGGACTTGGTTCGTAGCCCGAGATTAAAAGTGCATTGTTCAAATTAAATATTTGCCATTTTTATTTAAAATGTCGCCCAATGTGTCAAACAATGGGGGGGGGGGGGGGGAGATCCAAATTCATTAAAAAATTTCGCCGTTTTGTTCTAATAAAATATAAGTCAGTTTTTGCTTTTAAAGTCATCCAGTCAAATTCACTAAATTATGCTCTGATACACATAAGAGACTTTGCATAAGAGGCCAACACTTTTTGTATAGTGAGCCCGTTGACCTCTCTGCGTATGAGCCCACGGGGGGGGGGGGGCACCTGCCTGTGAGATACAAGAGTATAAGGGCATCACGCTAATAGTGCCAATGCTAATGCAAAAAAAAAGATATGGGAATTTCCGCTACTGTCTCAAGCTGAATGAACAACTGTCATGGCCAGAAGTTTCGTCAGGGAATGCAACTGGCCAGCATATACTCAGAAGGAGAGTTACAGTTCTTGAGAGATCACAAAATTGTCATTCTTTCCAGTGGTTGTTGTAAGAGACCCGGCACACACCTGAGAGCTAGATGAGCCCGAATATCTGATAAGACCACCGTGATTGGTGATCAGATTTTCTATCGTCAGCCCTGGCTTTCATTATAGGCCTGGAGTTTTAGCAACCTACCCAGAGTAAATTCTTTACAAAGGTTTAAATGCAGAATCTGACATATATATATATGAAGATTAACTGGTATGAATGACACCCAATGACAATCATGGGAATTTTTTCTACAGCATTGCAAAAATTGCCCGTTTTCCACTATTCACGGTTCTGTAAGTGTCAATAGCCTTGGTAAATCTGAAGTTATCCACGTCAAACTATCAGCAAACGTGCTTCAGATTATGTTATATAAGTATTTCAAATGAAAGGTCAAATAAAGTGTAACCAATATGACCTGCTTCCAGTGGCGTAACCGGGGGGGAGGCGCAGGGGGGGCTCGCCCGCCTTGCCAAATCATCAATACATAATTTAAGTTATAAAGGTACAAATAAGACTGTCAAACTGTCTTTTTTCAATATGTTAGCCCCCCCCCCCAGCATATTTTGCTGGTTGCGCCACTGCCTGCTTCCATTAGTAGACCTACGTTTTAACCGTATTGACGAAGCATTAGCTTCATAAAATTAATACATAAAATTTTATGTTTGTTTAATTATATGAAAACTACTACATAAAACAAACCATATATATTAAAATAAATAAATAATACAACACTCTGAACTGATGTGAGTAGTATGGCTTTCAGACTCCGGGTGGGGCGGGCGTCAATCCGCCGGTGAAACTGGCAGGTTGCTTTCACCCCGTGCTATAATCACAGTGTTCACATGCTGGTGTACAACTCTTTCTCAAATGCCCAAGGTATGAAGAATTCCAAGCATTCATCATCAATTATTTCTTCATCTTTTATATCCAGCATGTCATTATCATGTAACTCTTCATCGTCAATCATTTCCTCAACATTGACCAGCTCCTTGGCATTCAAACATGACTCTCCATTACAATTTTTGCAGGCTGTTATGCATGATAAACCATACTCAAAGCAGCGACACAAACGTGTCCCACACTGATTTCCTGGATCCGGAAGTACATTTGCAACAAACCACCTTCAGAACATCTGGTGGAGCCACATCTAAGTCAGTGGCAATATGGATGTACTTTTCCTCATGAAGCTTCCATCTCCATTCTGTGTGATTCATTATTGCTTAACAACATCAAGATATGTTCCACCTTCCAGCCACTGAACAGCACGGAGTAAGTAACCGCCGTCTACAACATGAATCCGAACTGCTTGGTTTCAATGATGGTTCCACACCCTTGCAGATTTCTTTACCGAGCTGTGATTTATCAACTTTCGCTTGTAGTTATCTTTGAACAGAGAAGTAGGAAGTGTTGACAGCTCATAGCTGAAATATTTCTCTATATCAGGGTGATTTTTGCATTATGACCAGAAGCCTATTAAATAGAACTGTGGGATCAACACCTGTCAAAGCTTTCTTGGAAGTTGATGAAGAAGCATTGTTTACTTGTGCTAATGTTCTTATTTGAGATTTTCTTTGAAGGACAATATCCTTGAAGTTCTTGCCACTCATGTTCTGAACAATATCAGCGCCAACTTCTTCAGCATTGTCGCAGTTTATATTATCAGATTCCAGATGCTGCAATACCTAATGGTATGCTGTGGAGTCTTTTGTCCAAAGTATCAAATTGATTATGTGGCTTCAAGAATTCGAGAACTTTTGTGAGATCGTCATTATCTCTATTGATTCTGGACTAACACTCTTCCGGATGCTGAACTTTGCATCATGGCAGTAGTCAATATCAGCAAACTGCGCTAAAGATGTCCTTACAGCTGCAGTCCTATGAATTGTGGAAGTCCATGTGGTGCGTGCACTTTCAGTCACTCCTCTTCCATGAGTTATCCCTCCCTTACCTTTAATGGCCCGCATCATTGCCTGCTCTATGGTAAGGTCAACTGACAGTCCGGCCCACTGTTTACTACTACGCCGTGCAACATGTGATCCTGACATGAGCTGCTTGTGTAGCTCTGGATGTGAGTTAGGTAAGCCCACCATCATCTCCAGGTAGAGACGAGCACACTTGGCATAATTGTTGTGACCAGATGCTGCGAAGAGATTCACCATTCTCCTGATACTGACAAGATGTAGCTGATAGTTGCCCATTCGTTCTGCCCGCAGCAGAAGCTTTAATGTGGCAATGTAATACATATACAGAAGCCAAAGGTTTTTACTATATAAGCTATAGTAATAGTTATGTTTTTACTATATAAGCTATAGTAATAGTTATGTCATTTTCAGGGCCCCATTCTATACCTTAAATGTAGCTATACGAGATAAAGGGCCCTAGAGTAGCTATCCCCCTAACATAAATTTGGTTTAAATAATTTTGGTAATGTCTTTTAAGTGCTGGGCTTCGTGTTTTTGAAGTTACCGTCTTATCTTTCAGTATTTTTTAATAGTCTTGTAGTTGGCAGCTGCCTTTTTTTGTTAACATGGCTGACAGTATTTTATATAGAATATAGAGGACCTTTTTTTACAAATTTATTTAATGCATTTAAACACAATTTAGGTATTCAAAACAAGGGTGTCATTAATCCTCGTTATGTTAACTAACTAGTTATTACCAAATAATTTCACAAAACGCTTGTTAGACATTAATTCTAGGTACGTAATGTAATATTTATTCAACTCCTGTTCTATTATTCAAATAATCGTGAAAGAATCCTAGCTACCTGACCTATGTAAGAAGTTTTTTTTTTATCAGGTGAAGCCAACAGCTATTTCCATTTCTCTCATCGGCAATAAACGTCACATCAATTTACACAAAAAAAAATAATCAATAGGAACGAACTTGCGCTGACCATGGAAATATGATAATATTCATTCTACTATCTTGATGTTGCTGGTAATGTAAATATGATAATATTCATTCTACTATCTTGTTGTTGCTGGTAATGTAAATATGATAATATTCATTCTACTATCTTGATGTTGCTGGTAATGTAAATATGATTATATTCATTCTACTATCTTGATGTTGCTGGTAATGTAAATATGATGATATTCATTCTACTATCTTGATGTTGCTGGTAATGTAAATATGATGGTATTCATTCTACTATCTTGTTGTTGCTGGTAATGTAAATATGATGATATTCATTCTACTATCTTGATGTTGCTGGTAATGTAAATATGATAATATTCATTCTACTATCTTGATGTTGCTGGTAATGTAAATATGATAATATTCATTCTACTATCTTGATGTTGCTGGTAATGTAAATATGATAATATTCATTCTACTATCTTGTTGTTGCTGGTAATGTAAATATGTTTATATTCATTCTACTATCTTGTTGTTGCTGGTAATGTAAATATGATTATATTCATTCTACTATCTTGTTGTTGCTGGTAATGTAAATATGATGATATTCATTCTACTATCTTGATGTTGCTGGTAATGTAAATATGATGATATTCATTCTACTATCTTGATGTTGCTGGTAATGTAAATATGATAATATTCATTCTACTATCTTGATGTTGCTGGTAATGTAAATATGATAATATTCATTCTACTATCTTAATGTTGCTGGTAATGTAAATATGATAATATTCATTCTACTATCTTGATGTTTCTGGTAATGTAAATATGATAATATTCATTCTACTATCTTGATGTTGCTGGTAATGTAAATATGATGATATTCATTCTACTATCTTGATGTTGCTGGTAATGTAAATATGATGATATTCATTCTACTATCTTGTTGTTGCTGGTAATGTAAATATGATGATATTCATTCTACTATCTTGTTGTTGCTGGTAATGTAAATATGATGATATTCATTCTACTATCTTGTTGTTGCTGGTAATGTAAATATGATGATATTCATTCTACTATCTTGATGTTGCTGGTAATGTAAATATGATGATATTCATTCTACTATCTTGATGTTGCTGGTAATGTAAATATGATGATATTCATTCTACTATCTTGATGTTGCTGGTAATGTAAATATGATAATATTCATTCTACCATCTTGTTGTTGCTGGTAATGTAAATATGATTATATCCATTCTACTATCTTGTTGTTGCTGGTAATGTAAATATGATGATATTCATTCTACTATCTTGACGTTGCTGGTAATGTAAATATGATTATATTCATTCTACTATCTTGACGTTGCTGGTAATGTAAATATGATTATATTCATTCTACTATCTTGATGTTGCTGGTAATGTAAATATGATTATATTCATTCTACTATCTTGATGTTGCTGGTAATGTAAATATGATGATATTCATTCTACTATCTTGATGTTGCTGGCAATGTAAATATGATGATATTCATTCTACTATCTTGTTGCTGGCAATGCAAATATGATGATGTTCATTCTACTATCTTGGTGTTGCTGGCAATGTAAATATGATGATATTCATTCTACTATCTTGTTGTTGCTGGTAATGTAAATATGATAATATTCATTCTACTATCTTGTTGTTGCTGGTAATGTAAATATGATTATATTCATTCTACTATCCTGTTGTTGCTGGCAATGCAAATATGTTGAGGTTGCTCAGTCTGAAGTGTTCAATTTCACCACCAATACATTTGACAACTGGATTGATGGAGCACTGATTGAAGTAAAGAACAGTGTTACATTTCTTAAGTTATTATTATTTTTAGCAATGAAAAGCTAACTCCTTTATGGTTTCAGCAAAATTTTTAATTTTACTGCATAAGTAACAACAACAAAAAAAATTAGCAAGGTTACAATTTGAGGAGGAACCTTCATAGCCTATAGTCAACAAAAAGTAAACATTATCTTACAAATACATGTTTATAAAACAACATTTCATTTACACTTACACTGTCCAATCATTTACTTCAAAATAATACATGTAATGAGTTTACAAATATAATATGAAATGTGCCAGTTTACCACAACTTTCTCATCAGAAGTTCCAGAATGTGTGGTAAACGGACTGAAATTATTGAATATAAATATTAAGTTTATTCAAAGTTTATTTTATAGTTTATTTATATGATATTAATAATGTGAATATATTTCTATAATCAGCTTATTATGTTAACATAAATCAACAAATTAGAAAAATCAAGATGTTACATTTTTTTTTAAATGTGTGGCTAAATAAGAGGTGTATGGCTATTTTAATTTTTAAAAAAAAAGTTAAAAATTGAAAATAAGGGCTAATTATTTATTTACAAGCCTTTATCTTCATGTGAAAAAATGTTCTTAATTATTTTGTCTATTGAACTTATGGATAATGTATTATAAGCCAGATACTTCCTTCAGCGTAGAGACTTATTTAAACTTTTAAACTGTTTCTATAGGTTTACATGTAACACTAAGAAAAAAATAATAATTCAGCTCAGATCACAATTTAATTTACTTAAAAAAATATTTGAATATGCACTGCTAATATTTCTGTTTATTCATTATTCAATCCTAATTTTACAGCACTACTTTCTTCAGACGAAACCACTTTTTGGTCAGTTTGGCCATCTTCAACGTCATCTTCTGCTCGGATGTAGAGTGCGTTGTCATATCCGTATCCTTTTGAGTCTTGTTTTCTGCCCGGCAGTTCTATTGGGTACCTTCTCTTGACAATAAAAACTATTGCGCCCACCATGATCGCTGCCCCGACAATTCCAATCACAATCCCTGCTATCTGCCCTCCAGTTAGCCCCCTGTCATCTGAAAGGGAAGTAACAGCATGGATAATATTAAAACTAAAATACAGGTGACTTTCATAGTAAAAAGAAATAAACGTAAGATTTGATGAAGAAGCCGTAGAACCCATTTATGTTTCTAGTTTCATGCCCAACAAGATGCCATGCCTGATTTACCTTTTCTTTCTCCACCCTTCCTTTCCCCCATCAATGCCAGATGGCCAATATAATTTGTTCAATTTAAATATGTCAACAAGACATGAGAAAAAAAATCCCAGGGCTAGGACCTAGTTTTCAGTTCAACAAACATGTTGTGTACCACAGAACTCCCGATACAGAATTTCCATACAAACAAATTTAAAATTTCAGTATAGTTATATTTAATAAAGAATTAACCAATTAGTATACTAGACCAGTGGCTCTTAACCTTTCTAAGTCATAAACCATTAAACTTTGGCATTTCTTTTTGGGGAGTCTTTTTTCATGCAAAAATACATCAAGTACAATGTACGGAGAGGGGGGGGTTAACATTCTTTAAATCAAGAGCACAAGTTTGTGAAAGACCCAATGAAAATTTTGCACAGCCCACTTACTAATCTTACAGCTACAGTGTGACACATGAGAAAGCTTCTAGTTGACATTTTGAATTAATTTTTTTTTATGAAATGGTTTTAATAAAACAGTTTTAATTTAAAAAACTATTTTGAAATGTTTTTAAAGAAATTTTATTACAGATTTCAAAACAAAAACTAACTCTTTGATATTAAGAATACAGTATAACAAGTTTTAAAAGTAGCATTTATGACTCACAGATGTCAATGGCAGGAAATGCATGCCAAACTTGACAAGCTAGAAAATGTTACTGGCCATCTATTGCAGTGGGAATGAAGGAAGGCCTATAGAAAAACATCCCTTAGTGGTTTATTGGATCTTAGGGACAACCATCTCCTCCTTATTGAGCCTTCACTGATATTTAATGCATATATTAACATAAGGAACTAGCATGCGAAAAAAATAAATAATTTTGATTGGCTTAAATTTTGGCACCGATAAAATCATCTCTGATTTAACTCTTTCCAAAAATATAAATGAAATAATGACATATTTTCACCTTTATACTTCTCTGTGGATGGTAAATGATATATAGCTGGCCTGGTGATGAAACTGGTTGCGGTAGGAATGTCACTGTGACCTGTCAATGTGGTAGTGTCCAGTGGGAAACTGTCAGAGTAAGTTACAGTGGGTGGAGATGTAGTTGTGGTTACTGTTGTTGGAAAAACTGCAAAAAATAGTGCAAACTGATTTAAACATTGAATAGCAAACACCAGAGCTAGTGCAGATTTGAATGAAATTTGTTTATTTTACATACTGGAAATTTATGGTAGCCAATTAACTTGAAGTGAAAGGCGATAATTACCCAATTGTGAGGGACAGATAATTTTAAATACAACATAATATATATTTGAATAAATACATACAGATGTTAATTTCAAACACACAATACATATACTTCACGTGAATAAATATGAAATTGATGCTAATTTTAAACACAATATTTATAGTTCACTTGAAAAAATATATACTTATGTAAATTTTAAGCACAAAATACATCTACTCACATGATTAATTATATTTACAAGATAATATTAATGAACGAATATTTATAAATATGTGAAAGTAATAATATCTCTTGGGTGGCAGCGAAAACTAATTTGGTTAATCATGTGAACATATCCTTTACAAAGTACATGTTTTAACGTAATGTCTTGATTTATCATTATAAATGATTAAAAAAGAAACATTCAACATCTCTTTCACTAAAAAAAAAGAAAATGCTAAAATTGATAATGAAATCAAAGAGTGAAATAAAAATAGCCACCTGGAGTAGTTTTACATATGTAGCCCTGCTTGTTGCCAATACAGGAGAGGTCATTCCACTGGCCAGAGTCTCTGTACATCTCAACGCACTCCTCTTCAGTGACTGTGTTGGAGTACTGGCTGTTCAACCTATAGGTTGGCTCACCATTGGCCCAGTTAAAGTAAACTGTAGGTGTGTTGTCTGACCAACTGTAACCACCTTCAAAAGCAAAAAAAAATTAGAGGGGGAAAAAAATGTACTAACTGAAGAACAGTATAAAAACAGTCAAAAAAATTTGTTGCATCCCAATAAAAGTTCTTTGAAGAGAAGATAATCACTGGAAAAATGTCATGAGAGCAATAAATCAAACAACCATTTATTTGGCCAAGTTTCATCATTTTTGCTTCTTTATAAAGTGTGAAATTTTAAAAAAAAATGAGCCCAAATACAAACATAGGTAAAACACTAAGAAAGAAATTACACATTTTCGGATATACAGGTATGCTTAATGTAAAAAATTTTACAAAGTTTGTAGGTATGTCATATAAGCAATGTTCTCTCTATTTTTCTGAAGGCTGTGTGTATGGCAAAAGATATTGGCTCTTGAATCATAGGGAAAAAAAACATTGTATTCACAATAAAGCAGTACACAGGCCCACTAAACAACATAGACTAGTAGGCCCTGTTGTGTGATGTTATATGCCAAAGCCCAGTGAGTTCTTCTCTATGTGCACAGACAGTCACACAGCTTAGAGGGAGAACTGCTTTCATCAGTTCAAAAGATCAATAAAAAAAAGACCTAGAAATTCAAACAAGTTGTCTATCCTGCTGTCTCCATAGTTCCTAACTAATACACAAATACTGCACTCACTCACTCACACCAACATTACCAGCACTGTCTCTAATTAAACCAATCCAAAAGTTTGTTCTCATCACGTAGCTGATGGATGAAGCCTCAGCCTCAAGGGCGTCGATCTGATCTCTCAAGAACTGTAACTCTCCTTCTGAGTGTATGCTGGCCAGTTGCATCCCCTGACGACCACAGGTATAGGAAGCTTCTGGCCATGACATCTGTTCATTCAGCTTGATGAGGTAGCAGAAATCTCCATATCTTTTTGCATTAGCATTGGCACAGTGACCCTTTGGACCAGGTGTTGTTGGCGGTGGTGAATCTGGTAATGGAAAAAAACAAAGACTGAGCTGATCCCTGTGGATGGATCCTTTAAGCCAGTGGTTCTCTAAGTGTAGGTTGCGACCCACTAGTGGATTGGGGCTGAATTAAAGCTGATTTGCGGCTAAATTAAAATTTAACAATCCATTGATCAACAATCAATGTTTGCAAAATTACACATCTAGTTCTCTCTTTGCTAAAGAAAATTTTAAAGCTTGTTTTTCTGCACAGTAAAGGGATTAATAGTTCTTTTCTTTTTATAAGTAAATTAATATTACATGTATTATTATTTATTGCTATTAGATAATTTCCAATCTTTTGGCTACACATTTATATATCTAAGTTCTTGACAACTATTAAAACAGTTTGTTTGTAAATTATCCTTGTAATTTTTTTTTTATAATTTACCCCCACACTTTTATTTCAGCCAAAGATAATTTGATTATCATTTTAATGAAATAAATTTATTTGAATTATGCTATTTTTAACCATTTGCAAAAACAGGTCTTCATTTAATATCTTTTTAAAATTTCATTCATCAGTAGTATTAAAAGCACATATCTCTTGTTAAAGGATACATATTTTATAAAATTATATTTAAAAAATGGCATTTTTAAATTTGAAAATAAATGAATAATGCTGTTATTATTTATTATCTGATTAGTAAATAGTAAGTAAAGTTCCCTTAGCCCTAACGGGCCATCAGGGCAGATGAAGTGTGGAATTCATCTGTTTCTATAACCTCTGCATATGAAGGGACTGTGTGGTTAGCACAACGCCCAGCCGCCTTTACTTCCCCAACTTAAGTCAGGTACCCATTTAAAGCTGGGTGGGCTTGTGGGGACGACTTTGAAACACATTTCACCTGGAAAAATTTCCATGGTTCTCACCTAGGATCGAACCCAGGACTCTCGAGTATCTACACCACTCGGCCGCCCATCCCACCTATTATCTGATTCGGTATTGTAATATTTTTCTCACCTTTCCTTATTTCACAAACATATGGCAATCTCTCACTGCAGCTCGTGTCATTCCAGCCAGCATTAGAAAAAGCCACACAGCTGTCATTGGTCTGTAAATCAGGATTCCCTTTGGACCAAAATGTCCTCAGAACAGGCCACTGATCAGTCCAATAATATTGCTGACTTTCCTAAGTATTAAAATGATGTAGCATAAAATAATGCTGTATGAATCATAATGATTTTAATTTATATTTAAAATTGACATTTTATGTCCTCAGCCACAAAAATTGTATATCTATAAAACTTCTGTAACAAATGAATACAGTAGTAACTCTGGTTACAAACTTTAATCGCTCTGGGACTTGGTTTGTAGCCAGAGATTTTCTCAGTCAAATATAGTGATATAAAAAAAAATAGAGAAATCTGTTTCAAGATGAAAGAATCGTTCTTGTTTATTAACATCAGTCGATTACAACATCACAAAGAAGCTGTAAAATAGAAAAAACAAATTACTAACCATATTATATCTCATTCCAATCCAAGCTTGATCTATTATATCATTGTTGAATAACCCAAGATCCACTCTGGCAATTTCAAAGGCATCTTGTGTTGAAGCTAAATCCGCACCTTGAGCCTGGCATAATTTTCTTGCATCCTCCCAAGTTTGAGGATGATTAACAAATGAGTGACAATTTGTTTTATATTGGATGAAATCTTTTGGACACGTTGTTGGGGTTGGCGAACTGGGTGAATTGGGTACAGTGGTTGTAGCTGGGGCTGAAATACAATTTTTTTTAAATGCATTAAAGGAAAAATAAAAAGGTCAAAATTAAAAAAAAAAACAAAGAATCAGGAAAATTAAAAGAAATTAAACTCCTCACCTTTCATAGTTTGACAAAAATATGCATTCTTTTTAGTACACACAGCATCATTCCATTTTGCAGTGTCTTCAGGCTTTTTGGGGTTCCTCAACATTTCCACGCAATTTTCTTGACTGGAAATCATAAATCCACCCTATATAAATAATTTTAAAAGTATGATTCAGGGGTATAAGTCATAAACAAATATTACACCATCAGTAAAATTAATAGTTATTGGTAAGCAGTGATCCACCATTTTTTGAAATTTAGGCTGGTTAGTATTAAAAAAAATTTCATTGCTAATTTGAAACTAAATATTCACTATTGATTGAAACTGCAAAATTTCAACATCAATTAAGAGAAAATGAAATAAAAATTACAAAACATAAGAGAAAAGCATTTAAGGATAGTCATGAAAAAAAATGTATATATATTTATTAAGTAAAAAAAGGAAAGTTTCCCTTATTTAGCCTATAAAGACCATTAGGTTCAGATAAAGCAGAATTCATGTTTCTGCAGCCATGGCTATGCCATAACATTGTGCGGCTGATACAGTGCCCAGCAGCCTTCACTTCCCCCAACAAATCTCCGGTAGCCATTTGAAAGTTAGGATAACTAAGGGACATCGATCGGACTCTAGAATCCTCAAACCCAGTACTCGCCAGGGCTCAAGCTCAAGACCTTTCAGTTAGCACTGATTCACCTTAATTAATAAACGTTTGTCAATATCCATCCCTTGGAATGTTATTTTTCAGCCTTCCCACCATTCATTAGTGCAATGGATGAGGAGATATGTGGTGGGGCGCCCTGCTACACATTCAACATATTATTAAAAGCTCCACCAATTGGATTATCATGATGCCATGACAGTACCCTTATGTAAAGTACATTCTTCATTGTTAAGTAATGCCATGACAGTACCCTTATGTAAAGTACATTCTTTATTGTTAAGTAATGCCATGACAGTACCCTTATGTAAAGTACATTCTTTATTGTTAAGGAATGCCATGACAGTACCCTTATGTAAAGTACATTCTTTATTGTTAAGTAATGCCATGACAGTACCCTTATGTAAAGTACATTCTTCATTGTTAATTAATGCAATACCATGACAGTACCCTTATGTAAAGTACATTCTTCATTGTTAAGTAATGCAATGCCATGACAGTACCCTTATATAAAGTACATTCTTCATTGTTAAGTAATGCAATACCATGACAGTACCCTTATGTAAAGTACATTCTTCATTGTTAAGTAATGCCATGTAAAGTACATTCTTCATGGTTAAGTAAAGTTGGAAAAAAGGGGGCACGTTAAAAAATATCTGATTAACATCCGTCATCTTATTAGAAATATAAGGGTTGGTGGAAAATTGTGCTGGCCTTATCATCAACTTAAAAGCCATAGCCACATAAATATCTGGACTCTACTGTGGATATTTGAAATTACACAATTCTTAACCAAACAATTTAACACACATACAATCTTTTGACCAATATATTTTTTTCTGATCAAAATGAAAAAAAAACAAAAAACTATTGCATGTTTTACAAAATCATCTGTACAAAAAAAAACAATTTTTGTTACTATGCATCTTAACTTACAATCCCAGGGCGCCAGAAAGAAGAAGAATGGAATTGTGGTTCGCCACTGGCCCAGTTGGTATAAGTGACCTCTGAGTTATCTTGCCAACTGAAAGAATTCTGTTTAGCACGATCACTGAAACCGATCCACATATCAGAATGTGCAGAGGACAACAGCAAGGTCACATATTCTGAGGAAGAAAAAATGTAAGTCATACAAATACTGCTTATGTACATTTAAATATTTCATATCAAGATTTAAAATTCAAGGAGCTCTAATGATGGCAGGATATTTTCTTAATATGGCTCTTAAAGTGGATAAATCAATTGTTGGTATTTAACCTTGGTCTTGCAAACTGTTTATACTTCCAATATCCACTCGTTTGGGTGAAGTTAAATTTCTGCAAACATCTCTGGCCTCTATCCAACCTAGTTTAGGATCATTGCTTGAATCATTGCCAAGTCCACCAACATAAAAGCATTTATTACTTCTGCCTATAAAAAAATTTTTTATTAATTATATATTTTAGAACTGCATGTTAGTAGTTGAGGGTTTTTAAATGATATATTAATAATGTATATAATTTTTGTATATAAAAGACTTACAAATTAATAAGAATATCATAAGAAAAAACATTTTTTTAATTTTATCTAACATAGCACCGATTTTGCTGAACGACTAGTTGAAAAATATTTTAAAACCTTCACTAAGAAATCCATCTGGGCAAATTCCATCAATAAATGGAGTAGGTGACGGAATTATTGCTGAATTGGAATTGTTCAATTTTTTACAGATGTATCCAAATTCAGTCATGCAGTTGTCATCTATCCAATATCCTGATAAAATAAATATTTATTTTAGTTACATAAAAATACCAATTCAAATAAAAGTATAAAATGAATGTCTTAAATGTTTATTTATATAAAGACTAACTCTTTTGCATTGAGTATCAAATGTGCAAAGTGTCAGTCTATAAAAAATTGACAAAAATAATTTTACACCATGAAAATTAAGAAATGCTTAAGATATTCTTGCACAATCAAGATGTGATTCAAGCCTGATTTTTAAAATAAATTACGTATGTATTATGTAATTATGTATTATGAAAAGAGTTAAGTGTAAATGTAACTCAAGCTAAGAAACCTACCAAAGTCACCACTCATATCAACACAGCGTTCTGCACCATATCCATCATTGGGCTCATTGTTGCCCCATGCCACATATGTAGTTGGTTTGCCATCAGACCAGCTGAAGATGATATTTATAATTATATTTCATAAGTCAATCATTAATTTAAACCAGACAAGCAAATAATCTTTTTAAAAATTATAGAAGATGATGACACTTAAATCAAAAAAGAACCACTGTAGTACTTTTTATAACCTCGACAGAGCAAATGCATATACAAATCAGACCCCGTTATACGAGAAAAATTCTTGGAATCATTGTCAACAGCTGGACTGTGATGGTATAAAATATAAACAGAAAAAGTTAACCTAGGCCACTTAAGACTTAATGTCCATAGTCTTCAACTCTTCACATTACATTTGCATGTACATTTATTTGGCTTTGAGTACAAAATGCCTAACTACTTTTACTTTTCCCACCTTAAGAACGGTAACGAATCATGAGCTCAAATTAAAAGCCAGAAAAAAAAGATAGATTTGTTTGATGGTATTTGTAATTATTGTCACATGTTAATACAAAATAATAATATTTCTAAAAAAATGTACAAATAAAAGTTTATTCTTTGTTTTTCGACTCATGTTCTACTTATTTAGCATTAAATACTAACGTAATCTTTACATTCATATCCTGCAAAACCTTCGCACATTTCTTTATTTTACTTTTTTAAAAGTTCAACATTAAGAAAAAAAAATTCTTTATAAAATTTGTAATAGCTTAGTTAGAATCTCACAATTAAAATCTATCAATTAATACATTAGGTTTCACATTTATTTAGCATTAGACTGCAACAGAGAAATACATAAAAACCATGTTGTTTGTATAAAGTAATTAGTCAGTACCCCCCTTGTACTTCACTATGAATATCTTGAAACTCATTCAATTCATCAACACAATTCTTTTCATAAGTCATTAATTAAATAACATACACTTTTAAAAAATTGGTTGATTTATTTTATTCTCATTTTTTTGCATTTTATATTTATTTTATTAAGGATAGTTAGACTTAGTTGCCACCATTATTTATCTTTCTGTGACTTAAGACCTATCGCAGGCAGGCAGAAATTTTTTTCCTATTAAGCAGACATGCATAGCTTTTTTATTATTATTATTGATTATTAAAAAACCTCTAATAAGCATTCTTTCTAATGGTACATTTAGTGATTAATGCTGTTAGTTAAACAATTAATTTACATTATGCATTGATTTTCTTCCAATTTCAACCAAAATTTCCATAGCGCAGTATTTTGACAACAGTAAATGCTTGTCTTTTGACAACAGTAAATGCTTGTCTTTTGACAACAGTAAATGCTTGTCTTTTGACAACAGTAAATGCTTGTCTTTTGACAACAGTAAATGCTAGTCTTTTGACTAAATGCTAATTATTTACTGTGGCTTACTTACACATATGCTTCTTGTTCAAGTTGATTGAAGCCGATCCAAGCTCTTGTTATTACATTTTTACTGAGCTTAAAAAATAAGAATAAAAGAACTAATATACATGTATATATATTGATAATAAAGAAAACCCTTCATAGGGCACATTTTTTATAGATAAAGAAAATAAACTGAAAAAATTAAATGAAAGGTCTTACCCATGAAGTCAAAAAATTCTTTTCATCTTGAGAAAGTATACTAACAAGATCCCCACCAGATGCTAAACATTTATTTCTAGCTGCATACCAAGTCTTATGGGAATCTGTTCCGTAGCGTGGACTGAAGTAATAACAAAACCCATTGTGAAATGTCCATGCTGGGTCATTGCAGCCTGGAGCTGGAAACAAAATATGGTAAAATATTTATTAAACAAAAAGATGCGTCACTTGATTAAAATGCAAACAAAAAAAATGTACCAAAGAAAATGATGATACTTTTACTATGTATGCTAAATGTCACAAATCTAAGATAAAACCCTAAAAAAGTTGCTATTAAACTAGTTATATAAGAAGTCGAGGACTGTATGGGAATTGCTTAGGTTAAGCCATATTTAAAAAAAAATCATACATGTATTAGCACAATGAGAAATTTTTGTATGAAATCGCTTTAGATAGTAAGATGGCTAAAAAAAAAAAAAATTAGAAATATAGATGGCTTATTATTATTTAATGGTTTTCAAAAAAAATTATTTGTGACGCACAAATTGTCAGATTTACAACCTTGGAACTACACAATACATGTATTTTTTTCAAAGGGACTGTTAATGTGTCATGAGACACCTCAAGTCATATCATATTAGACAATAACAATCTCTACATACCTAGTGTGGTTGGAGGGGGTGTTGTTGTGGGAGGCAAAGGAACACCTAGTAGGTCAAAATTACATATGTATTAACATGAGTAAAGGCTTTATAGCATGAATAGAAATGAATTGAGCAATTCAAATTTTTAAAATTACCATATAGAATAAAAAATGATCAATATCAGACTATTAAAAAAAATCTTAATTGTAAACAAAAGATTTTGTTTTTTTTTTGTACAATAAATTTATTTATATTATATTTTAGCATGTATTACTATATTTAGTACATCAAAAACTTTTGTATCTGTCATTTAATAACAATCAGAGTATAAATGATTGGTGCAATAACCTAAACACTCACCTTGGACTATAGCACAAATGTATGGCCTAGTGGTATGGCAATCAATATCATTCCAAGTTTGTGAACTTCTTAATAACTTGAAAAAAAGAATAAATTTTATATTTCATTTAGCGAAGCTATAATATGTAAAAATAAAATTGTTTTTATATTTCATTTAGTGAAGCTATAACATGTAAAAATAAAAATTAACCCTTGAAGTGCATTCTACCAAATACTTATATTTAAAATATTTTAAATCTAAACTTTTGAAGTCAAAAACATGCTGAATGAATAGCTGTCTTAAGTTTAAATGCATTTTTTTATAAGGAATGAATGAGAATGAACATTTTATTAAACAAATTTTCTTTCAATTTACCTCAACACAATCTTCAAGTTCTGAAGCACCATTGGGTTCCCCAGGCGACCATTTTGAGTAATCAAATGGTGACCCATCAATCCAAACGAAGCCTTAGAAGTCAAAAGTAGCTCATTATTTCTTTTCCCCAATATATTTATTACAATTTCATTAAAATTATTCACAGCTTAATTCCAACTGTCTAAAAAATTCATGAGCATTTTTTTTTTAGCTTTTATGCTCACTATGTTCTGCTTTGAATAATTCTTACTAAACAGTTCTTTTGGTTTGCTTATTTCACTTCATCAATTATATGAAAATTAATAAGGACAGAAGAAAGATATTGACTCAAAAGCACACAAAAAACTTACTGGATTCTTTGACATTATCTGATAATCCAATCCACATCGAAAAAAAACTGTAAGCATGCCTAAGCATGTAAAAAAAATTAATAGATCAATTAAAATTATTTACTAGTCAAGTCATCAGGAAATGTTAAAATTTTAACAATTGTTTTTTTTTATTAATAGCATTTATGATTAAAAATTTTTAAGGCTTCTAGTAAATATTTTAATAGCAATAAATATATTATATTGAATTGAATTAATTAGACTAACCCATTCAGAAAACTGTAACTAAGCAAATATTGTTGTGTTGCATCATTATGTAGAATTAATAAACTCCCTCCAAAAGTTTCACAATGTGCTTGTGCATCCATCCAAGTCTTTGGATCATTGAAAAACTGTACATCAAAAAGACAAAACCAAAAATAACCAATGCCACTTTATATTTTTCCAATAGTAGTAGTAGTAAGTAAAGTTCCCTTAACCCTAACGGGCCATCGGGGCAGATGAAGTGCAGAATTCATCTGTTTCTATAACCTCGGCATATGAAGGGGTTATGTGGTTAGCACAACGCCCAGCCGCCTTTACTCCCCCAACTTAAAGTCAGGTACCTACTTAAAGCTGGGTGGACTTGGGGACTTTCACCAGGACCTGAAAAAATCCCAGGGTTCTCATTGAGATTCGAACCTGGGACCCTCCGGTCGACAGTCGAGCGCTCTACACAGCACGACCACCCGTTCCAATACTGGAGCTAAACTGTTTTTCTGTGGTACTATTAAATGCTTAAAAAGTGAATGTGATAAACAATAAAATGTCTGAAATTCAATTATTACTTAACATATCATCAATTGTTAGAATTTTTTACTTGATAACAGTAGCCGTCATGACTTTTCCAAGGTGAAGGACATAGTACGAATGTTGGTGGTGAAGGAGGTGTAGTAGGCACTGGAGTAGTGAAACCCTGTCGCTGTGTTTCACATAGAAATGGCTGAGGTTGCTGACACTGAAAATTTTCCCATAAACCAACTGGACTTTGTGATCTTATTGCCACACACATATTTTGTTCATTTCCTGTATAAAAGATACCTCCATCTTAATTATATAATTAACATTGGTGAAACTCAACTGGTGAAATAATTGAATCATCAGCTAATTGTTATTAAATGATTACTGCAGTATAATGTACTTCTCAATATCAGTTAACTAGACTAAAATATAATTATTCATTCAGACTGGGGAATTGCTAATCTATTACATGTATTAATAAATCTAGCAAATTTAATGCATGAAAAACAAAAATCATTACCTGTGTGAGATGGTGCCCAGGAAGTGTAAAGTAATGAAGATCCACTGACCCATGTATAGTTCCCATTTAAATTAGACAAACCAATCCAGTAAGAGTTCACCTTGTTTACTAGTTCCGAAGTAATGAAAGCACCAGTTATGCTGATGGTATAAGTATGTTAGTATTAGATCTTGAAAAAAAAGAAATTACTATTCATCTATTGAACTGACGGTTTGTGATGGATGAATGATTGGAAAAAATGTCAAATCAAAAGGTATTATAATGTCCGTCTATTTAGGTCGAATCAAAATGCTTTTATGTAACACTAAAGTTGCTCATATTAAAGAAGGAAAAAGGAAGAAAATCAAGAAGATCTGCTCACCTGTTAGTAATAGTTGCTAAATTTCCATTTATTTGTGCACATGACTGTTGTGCATCTGCCCATGTCTTAGGGGTATCATTTATTACATAGCATGTGGCTCCATAACCAAACCCTTGCTGGGGAATATAATACATCTTAATGTACTTGCTTTCAACTTTCCTTTGATTTTAATCACATGGCGACCTTGCAAAAATATGTTTCCTATTGCTTTAGAATTCATTGCAGATACATTTAAGATTGACGACATTTATATTATTACAAATCTATAATTGCTGCATTGATTGCCTAGATTTAGCACATGTAATACATTAAACTTTTGGTAAACTCACTGCTGGACATCCTAGTCTATTTGGTGCTACTGTTGGTGCATCGAACACAGCCATTGGTTTCTTGCAGACAAGTCCAGACCTAGGGACATCACATAAATCATCAGTCCACTGACCATTCTGTGCAAAATATAAGTTTGTTGGCTTCATTTATGATACAAGTTATGAAAACAAATTACAAAAAAAATAATAGAATTCAGACATTCAAGCATTACTAAAACCATCATATTCAGACTATCTGTCTTGAAAAATAGTTTCAAAACTGTAAACTTATGTATGACGGTGAATTTAATGATTTAAGTCTTGGTTTAAAAATAAAAAAAAAAGCTCACCAAGGTATGCATCTGAATGCAGTCTTCGTTCTTTCCATTGTAATTATTTGGTTCGTTTACTTGCCAGTTGGTAAAGTCAACATTAGAATAATCTGTCCAAACAAAACTCATTGGAGTCTGTAGGTCATTAAATCCCAGCCAGTAACCATCATTAATATCTGTGAAATGACAACCCAATTTCAACACAACCTCATTGATGTATTCTTTTAACTATTATGAAAAAATTAACACAATAACCCAAATGATTGCCTAAATTTTCAGAAAAATTCATTACAATTACAAAAAATAAAAAAGTGTGTGTTTCAGAAAGGTTTTCAAATTTCATTACACATCTTTGGTGCCATGTGGATTAAGAAGAGATGAACTGGAATTTTTTTTTTTTATATTGTTTGGTTCATAGACGTTTTCTATTTTTCTACATGAGTGTGTGATTTTTATGGCTAAAAAAATATTTTTCTGGTCCAAAATGATGTCTTAAAAATAGTTGGGGCTGGGGGGAAGGGTCCTCTGGCCAGTGCATGATAATTAGTGCATTTCAATATGATAAAAGTGCTATTTAATGATGCCAACATGAGCAATGTTTAATCAAAGTTCAAAATTACCTCCTAAAAAGTGGTCTCTTTTTTTTTATTATTTCTGTATCCACCCCTTCTTAATTAAAATGGTCCACTACATTTTGTAAATTACATTTAAGACAAATCCAGTGGAGATGGAGCTTACCCTGGTTACAGCCACAGGACTGGGCACAATTGGACCACATCCAGGCTGGGTTCTTGGCACACTCCCCTATTCTGGCCCAATACTGACACTGATATTGTGTGTATTTATCATGGCAAACATTATTACAAAAAGAGCATGACTTTTTACAGTTGACTGTCATCCACTGGGGATTTTTCTGACATTCATTTTTCAGCACCCAGGTATCGCATTCAGTGGTATTGCTATGAAGATTTTCACAGCTTTCTGTTAAAACAAAGTTAATCAAGTTAAAGAGAAAAAATTGTTTACAAAATAATGCAGCTATATGAAGCTATTAAAATGAAAAGATGCTGATGTATAATCAAACCATTAGATTTTCATTATCTGTGTCACCACTTTTGAAAGAGCTAAGTATAGATTGATAAGTTGTTACACCAGCTGATGCTTGATACACAAAAGATAAGAGGATGATGTATGTGTTTATTTACAATAGAGCTTTGTGGTGTAGCAGAAGATATTAGGTCGAAAAGAGTTCTATGTTGAATCCTAAAGCTGCCATTGTAATACTGATAAGATTTGTTTGCATGTATGATAAATTACAGACAGGGTAGTCGTTTGGGGCTTTCAAACTTTTTCTATTGAAAAGCACATTTTAAATTGACCAATGTATTGCCAGATAAGGCATACATATTATTATAGTACCTCTAGCTGTATTTTTAATTGTTAAAACACATTACAAATATATTGTTTAAATACTGATATTACATGAAAATAAATATGCTATTAAAGTAAATGTTAAAAAAAATCAATATGTTAAAAAAAATCATTATAAATGTCCAAGTTGAAGTCACTGTGAGCTAAAATTCATACAAAAGTTTAAGAATTTATTTCCTTATAGAACAGTGATAGACAAATACAAAGTGGTCAAGTGGCTCAGATGCATCTGCAGATACGGGTCTGGAAGCCCTTGGTTTACAGTGGTGATATTGTTTGATTATATGCATTTTCTTCAGGTTCAAAACTGGTTTTGTCAAATACATGTAACAATATCCTCTGAGATTAACATATAATAAAATATCAGTTTTAAAATTGTTAGCAAGTGTTTTTAATTTAAATTTGAAATATAATTCCAATATATTTCCACACAAAATACATGTACATAAATAATTCTGTAAAGGCAAGAGAGGTGGAGCAAATAAAAATTATGCTTGTTATAACAAATAGCAGAAGATGGTACATGTAAATGTATTTATAAATCAAGCTCCATCATAACATTCAACATTGTCTGATTGTATTATTTATATTTATTTTTTTGGTATTTCTTATATTATTTGTTGTGCCTTGAAGGTTTTGTATTAATATTAAAGAACTAGACCCATGATACAAACCTTTTGGAAGCTGAGACCAAATGAAGTCATTTTCTTGAACAGAATGCACACTGGCTAGTTGAGAATTTTCTTGTTTGCAAGCAGCATCAGCTTTTGACCAGTTGACAGAATCAGTTTTTATGAGATAACAATTGAAATTATAATCCAGCCATCCAGGTGGGCATCCAAAATATTTGCCAGCTGTGGTAGATAAAAGAAAATATTCAGTGATTGTACGACTTGAGAAAAAAAATCAGTCATTTGCATGACAGTTATTTTTTGTTATTCAAAACTTATATTTACATATTCATGTGCAAAAACATTTATTCTCATACAATCATCTCATTTTGCCTGGAATATCAAAGTAAAACTCCAGCCTGAATTTTCGCTACTCCATTTCCAGATTTAATTCTCAGAAATACATCCACAGAAAAACATTTGATGTTATTAGACACTTTTAAAAGGACACAATGCATGCTCAATCATGCTGCTGCTCTATGAATTCTTCCTTCATTTTTTATTCAAGACTTAGTTACTTAGTTCTTGTGAGATACAAGCTGCTGTATCTCTCTACATGTGGAATACCATAAAGTCCTATAGCCAACAGGCTACCCAACTCATCCAGCTTGAGTTCCTCCAAAGGTGGGCACTCAAAAAGCACATGATCCTCCCTGCAGTGCTTGCACCAGGAGTCATAATTATGTCACATTCTCCCAATATAGTCTCTAACTGGACGATTTCCAATATGTAATCGGACTATACGGGTCGGACTTTAAATGTTGCTCCAAGTTTTTAGTTTCTCTGTTCACTTCTTCCTGTTGTGCCATAGTTCCATATATCCTTACACTTCAAGGTACCAAATCAGTCTTCAATTGAAAATGCTTTCAACCAACTTTCCAGCACATAAAGTGAGGGAAATCATTCTGTTACTCTCCTCAACATGTGTACTCTTCATTCACCTTTTGATGTATGGGAGTGCTACTGCCGTCAGGCCAAAGCAGTTTCTACTCCTTCATTGGCCAACTTGAAATCCTTAAATAGTAATGTCCCCTAGATAATATTGTCAATTTACCCTAAATAATACTTTATTCTTCCCTTTTATAGTATTCCAAATGTGCCCTGAATGGTACTCTTAAATTTGGTTTTTTGTTAGGCTTCAACTTAAAAGAATTGTGTACAGCTAAATGTGTAAAAATGAATATATGGTAAGTCATCTATGAGTGTAGGATATCCAGAAAAAAAAATTAAGCAATTTTCAATTCTGTAATTGCATAATATAACATGATTTTAACTTAAGCTTTTTTAATGTAGAGCTTATACTGCAAGAATCCTGAAAAATCATGCTAGGACTCATTGATTTATTATCTTTTATTTTCGGGGGAAACACTATATATATAAATGTATTATTCAAGGATTTATTTTGTTTTATTTTTAAGTTTGAATTATTTAACTTACATGGAATTGATCTTGGTGTGGTCATTGCAGATATGGAGACAGTAGTGTTGAGGGCTGAAGGAAAAAGTTTTAAAATATACATCACATGTCTTCTAATTATTTTAAACTTACACATAAACACCATGTGGAAAATAATTAGGCTAATGTTTCCTCTAATAATATTTGTATAAAAAAATTATATTAAATTCTGCTTCTCTTTTAATTTTAGTGTTCAAATTTTAGGATTTTAACAGTATACAATAACACAGTGTCAACCCAACTAAATTTTAGTACCTCTATATGATAACATTTATAAAGTAAGGAGTGTCTTATAAGCCCTAAAGGACCATTGGGAGCAGGTGAAGTAGAGTTCACCCTTTTTCGAGTACAATTGTGAAACTATGATAGATCCTCATTGCCATTACTTTCCTCCTTAACTAATGTAGGGTATTTATTGTATGCTGTTGGGTGAAAAAGTCCTGGGTATAAAACAGGTTGACAGCCCAGCACTTTATCACACAGTCATTATAGTGTAATATTCCTTACTACTAGTGACAAACTAAGTCTAACATGTGCCTGAAACAACTTGAATCTACTGCCAATAAATTCTTGATCCTTTATGAATTAGGTCAACAAAAGGTTTGCAAGAGCTAACCTTATGGTATAATATGGCTAAGTTCTCAAGAAAATGTTACTATCTTGAGCTGAACCAAATGGAAGTGAACCTATAGCATAACTGGGATTTAAACAGAGCCGGATTTATACTTAAGCTATTTGAGATATGGGGCCCTTTTTAAGACTAGAAATTCTATGTCAGTGCCAAACATTTAAGTATATATGACAATCGCTCACTTGGATTATTATTTGGGGGCCCCCAAGAAGTGGGGGCCCTAAGCTATAGCTTGTTTAGCATATATGTAAATCCTGCACTGGATCTAAACTTATATAGGCGCCTTGTTTATAATATCAGCAACAATATTAGAACATGTTAAATACATCTCATATTTATTATAAATGTAATTTTAAAAATTTTTTAAATATTTTAAATTAAACTTGCTAAAAGTTTTTTTTTAAAGTAAATTTTTTTTAAGTACAAGATCTTTGCTTTAGCTATAAAAACCTAAAAAGTGAGTATAAACATAAAACTAATACCTCTTTTTTTACAGATGAAACCATTTCGAAAACTGCAGGGATAATCATTCCATTTCATATTGTTACTTTTTAATCCAGCACAATCTTCATCATTTAAATTATTTGGCTCACCTGAATTTTTGTTTTTTTGGATGGGAGAAAAAATATCTTTTAAGAAAATATCAACAACTGATTTCCAGTAATGTCTTAAGATGACAAATTGATGAGAATGGGCTAAATGGAATTGAGTACATTTTTTTAAAAAGTATCTACACATAAGAAGACATTATCATGTGCCACATTCTCTCTGAAAAAATTTTCTCTTGCATATTTAAAGCTTACAATACATGTATCAGAATTCAAATCTGCGGGCACATCATTTTTCATAAAAGTTGAACATTCAATAATAACATCACATTTCTATGAGCTATGTTATTAAAGTCTAATATCAGAATTCAAATCTGCGGGCACATCATTTTTCATAAAAGTTGAACATTCAATAATAACATTACATTTCTATGAGCTATGTTATTAAAGTCTACATTTTTTTAATTAATCTTGAACTTATTTTTATTGTATTGTTTTTTTTTCATCAATGTTCAGCTGTCTTAACTTTTGGCATTCATGTATCATTAAGTCAGTCTCTTCTGCTAATAAAAGTGATGAAATTATTGACTACAAAAACTGAGGAGCATTTCAACTTGTTTTCACTAAATTCTGTAACATTAAATCTTATTTTTGCTAATAATTATTATTTAGTCAACTTTTTTTTAACAATAAATACCACATATTAACACTAATAATGTAGAACAATAACCATTCAATACATCAGGGTCACATGGTTCAAAGAATTCAAATTTTAAATGAGTTTATTATTATACAAGCAAAATGTATAGAGAAGCATTTGACCTCTGTCCCAGTTTAGATAGGAAAATGGACCTCCGTCAGTCCACTGCCATCCTGCTTCTTTCAGTCTGTCTGAAGCGCCAATCCAGTACACAGACGAGCTTGGAGCTAATTTACCTGTACAATCAAATGAATTGTATTAAGCTTTTGTCAAGTATAAAAAAAAAAAAAAAACTTACCCAAATTTGGTTGAAGTTAAAGAACAAAATGATTCAACATTAAAGTAATTTTTAAACAGGAAAAAATACCTTCGATATAACTGTGTTCTTCTTTTGATGAAATACTTGCCAAAGAACCATTATAATAAGTGCACATGTCAAGAGCATCTTGCCATGTCAATTTTGTTACTCTAAATTGATAGCAGAACTCATTTCCTGGTCTCTCTTCCCACATTGATCCACAATTGACACTATATGGTACTAGAAAATCAACACTCATTGAAACTCAAGAGCTTTTAAAAATGTAACATGAGGCTTTCAGTTAATTTACTCAGTACATGTATTATAAAGGTCTTAATAAAAATACCATTAAAAAAATTCATCGTAAAAAAAAAAACATTTTTAACATAATGGGAAAAGCAATAGGCAGTACAAAAAATTGTATGATTTCCTAACTCAACAATTGCTTCAAATGATAATAAACTTTTCAAACATTATGGGAATAATTATCAAAATGTTTTCAAAATAATTTATTTAAAAAAAAAATGAAATAAATAAATGTATACCTGGAGTTTGACTAGCTGTAATACTTTGTCCAGTTGCACTTACTGTAAAAAAAATGTATTTATTTGTTCTTTATATTTCTGTATTCTATACAAGCTAAAAAATACTAGATCATCCACAAGCATGTTTAAAAAATTTAAGCGGAATATACGGAAAAAGAAATATGAAAAAACATAATTAAACTTGATGAAATCATCAATTACCAGGTGGTTTTTGGCAAATGTAGCTGTTAATAGCTTGGCACTTGACATCATACCATTTCACAGAGCCAGATGCAGATTTTAGGATGACACAATTCTCATCTGTCTTATTTTCTGGTTGTCCGTCTGCCCAGTAAGTCAATGACAACTGTTGAGTGAAACAGGTTCAGTTTTGGTATTTAATCTCATTTCATCACCTAGAATGTTCTAACCAAGTAATCAGAAAAAATCATTTTGCAACCACTCAGGCCCGTAGCGTGCGGGGGGGGGCAGGGGGCCGGGCCCCTCCTGCGTTTTGTCTGCCCCCCCCTGCTTATTTGTTCTACTTGGTAAAATGTATTACCTGGCCCCTGCTGTGGAATGCCTGGCCCCTCCTGTAGAATTTTCACGCTACGGGGCTGCAAAAACTTTAATTTAGCTATGAAATTGATGGTTGGATGTTATAATTATATTTGGCCATAAAAGAAACAGTAAAAGTTAACACAAACCAAGACTTGGAGAGGTAACACTTGAAAAAAATTCTAACACTTGAGCACAAAACACATTAAGACTTACTTTAGTATTATTTGTCCACTGAAATTTTCCTTCAAACTGTCTATCATCAAGGCCAATCCAATACTGACCAGACTGTATTCTGTCTACAAAATAAAAATTATTATTTTATCATTACTGTATAAACAAAATGTGTAATAAAAAAAAAACTTCATTAATAATTAATAAAAGAGTAGGCAACAAACTTGACAAATAGCCATAAATATCTGGTGAGTTGATGACAACCAGCTGGGCATTAAGGTTCAAACATGTCTGCTGAGCCTGTAAAAATGATTGGTCGTCATCACTTATGTAGACACAAGAATCACCAGCAACTTCCCAACCTTCATCGCAAACAAATGTGTCTGAAGATGGAAATGAGATTAGATCAATGTGTTGTTTTGGGGGGGGGGGGGGGGGGGGGGGGGGGGACTTTGACTTTTCAACTAACATCATACTGCGGTCTAGATTATATCTGCAAACATTTGAGGGATTTCATGTGCTTAATACGTTATCTAGGAAAGCACAAAATGTAGGTACATGTATATATCAAAAGAAAACTAACAAAGACCTTGAAAATGCCCAACCAACCCAAGTAGATATTTGCACTGCATTTAGGTATGACAGTATAAAAATAATCTTACTAAACAATATAATTACCAATATAATGTGGTCATGAATAAATAATCCAAAAACAAAATAATTAAACTTACTCATTTGTGGGACAATGTCCTTGAATGGCTTATCTTTAAGAATAGAACAAGCAAAAGCCCTTCTTGTGACTGTTCTAGAATCTTGCAGTTGCCATTTGCCATCAGGGTCATCTGAAAGGAAAGAAGTCCAATGATTTTATTTTTCCTTTTTTCCAAAAAAAAAAAAAAAGATATATTTGCCTTTTACAATATTCTTTATTATTTTCATCTTAAAAACTACCAAAAACATTTATAATGTTGTAAATGATGAAATCTACCTGTACTAATGTATCCAAATCTTTTAGTACCAGCTACAGGTGTATCAGGCTTCAATGCCCAGTTTGTGTAAAGTAATCCTGAACCATCTGACCATGTCAACTGTTGGCCAGATCCGTCATCTGGATGTTAAAATTTTATAACTGTTTTAAAAAGTCAAGAAATGTTATGCCACATTTTAAAAAAATATTTATAACAGACACCCTATAGTAGGAAAGGGAAATATGCAGCACACATGCCAAACTTGGCCAGAAAATTTTCCTAGCTCGCTAAAAAATAAAAAATGAACCAAAATTAAATACAAATATTACTATAAAAACAAAGTAATGGCACGTGCAAAGAAAAAAAATCTATTTTCAGCAAGCACAAAAAGTCTCTTTTCAAGTTGCCGTATTTTCGCACTTTGATAAAATCAAATTTTTTATCCCTGCTGTAACAATAAGAAATGTAATGTTTAGATAACTTATACATATTTAGCAATCAACAACAGAAATAAATAATGTATTTTTATTCATTTATTTCATTTATTGAAATTTATATAAAGACTTCTATATAAATTATGTATACTGATGTAAACGATTTAGAAAGAATGGTTCACCTGTAACACCCATCCAAATTGAAGTTATTGATTCAGTTTTAAGCTCTTGAAGATACAGGTTAGTGACATTTTGAATGGACTGTCTGGTAACAGGAGGGACAGAGTTAAAATTCAATGTTTGCTTTATTGTTAACTAAAAATGCTTTTGTAAAAGCATCACTTCAAATTAAGTACACATTACTAGTTGGTGCCCTGACTAGCGTATTAGATTAACAACTCAAAAGTGAATGTAGCACCAATATGAGCTTACAGGGGATGAAATAGTTTTTTATGTAGGTTTGGACAACCTAGTTCTAATGATATATATAAGATCTATTTGTAAAGATAGACTATTGTTTCCCAGTATCCTACCTTGTAATCTTTAACAGGTCTGCTCCCATAGCTGAACAATAAAATTTAGACTGAGTCCAAGAAAGTTTTTGTCTAGAATACACTTTGATGCAAATCTCCTGGTAAGGGTACCATCCATCAGGACATACACCTTAAAACATAAATTTTAGTATTACATCACTATGTTTTAAATTTTAATGTTATAATAATTGTTTAATATATATAAATTATTTACTTTTCAAACTTACAAAAAAAATAATTCTAATGCAAATTAACAATCCCTTTTAACAAATGTGTATGATCCAAAAAATATAAATTCACATGTAATTTAAGATTAATGAAAAGTGCTTTAAAAGAAAAGGTTTGGGAGATTATAATACCCAAATACCTTCAGGTTTTTCACATGTGAAAGGATAAGACGCAGAGCAGTCCTGGGTTTCCCAGGAAGTTTGTCGCTTGCTACTTCCATCTATTAAGCCGCACATTGTTTTTCCAGGCTGACTATTATAAAAAAAGAATCGCCTCAATTTATTTCCTCACTTCAATTGATCAAACATAATTGTCTCTTTAATTTAAAAAATGAAGTAAAATTCATTTAAATTTATTATACACTGTACCAGGGATATTTTTTTTCTTAATTATATATAAAAAAAAAGTAAAGTTCCCTTAACCCTAACGGATCATCGGGGCAGATGAAGTGTAGAATTCATCTGTTTCTATAACCTCTGCATATGAAGGAGTTGTGTGGTTAGCACAACGCCCAGCCACCTTTACTCCCCCAACTTAAATTCAGGTACCCATTTAAAGCTGGGTGAACTTGGGGACTGGGGACTATCACCAGGACCTGAAAAAATCCCAAGGTTCTTACTGAGATTCAAACCCGGGACCCTCCAATCTACAGTTGAGCCCTCTACACCACACGGCCACCCGTCCCCCTCTTAATTAATTATATAAGGTTTTTTTCAATTTTTTTCAATGTTTAATTTTACTAAAAAATTAATTAGAAGCAAAGACTAACAAAAATAATACAAATTCTTTAAGGTTGTAGATGCTGCTTAAATTTTCTATTTCTGTGTTTTAAAAAAAGTGTATGATTGTGTTTATTATTGATATTTAAAATTTATTAATCTTTATTCGGATAAGAAAATCAGAAGAAAACCAGGTTTTGAACTCAGTCACAGCTAATTCCTTTTAGTAGCCAAATGCTAGCAGATGAAAGTACACATTCACATTTAGTTAATATTTCACAATGTTTAAAAATACCTGGCCAGTCCTGGTTGGTTTTCATTCCACCAGGGAATAGTCATATTCACAACAGTGCCATCTAACCATTCATACTAAAAATATAAGAAAATATTATTTTTTTTATTATTAGATGTTTTCTGAAATAAAATTTTCCTAAAAGTTAAAACCTTATTCCAATTTCCATACCCTGTTATTAACTGTATTAAACTGGAAACCGATCCATGAAGCAGATGAAGCAATCTTAGCTTTGTCCCATATAAAAGACATTTCTTCTTGACTCAACACTTTAGCCAATGAGCTTTCAGAAGCATTGCAAACATATCTAAAATATCATTCAAAATAAAAACTGACTATAAGTATGAATGTTGTGGGTATCAGTAGAAAAAATGCATCCCGATTTCATCAGCTTATCAACATAGTTTTTCTGGCAAAATGTTTAATTTTAGCCTAAGAGTTTCTTCTGAATATGTAGCATTTTCATTTTTCAAAGAATAGTTTGTATTGTTAAAGAGATAAATCTCTCACCAAAACAAAAGCTCTTTATCTATCATAGATCATACAGCCTGCCACCACATGCTGTAATGTGCTATGTAATTTATTCCATTTATAATCCCATATTACTTCACTTTAAAATATTTTTTTTTTTCAAAAAATGACTCACTGTGCAGCTGTCCAGTAAAGTGGAGAGGAAAAAAATTTAAAACATGATCCATTGATGTAGACCCAATGTTCCTCTACCTTGCATTTTAAAGGCATACCTGAGGAAAATTGTATTCTCTCAATTCAAAACAAAATGTGATATTTCAATTTGAAAAAAAGAATAATACTTTTGTTTTTCAATTTCTTTTTTACAGTGGCTATTAAATTGAAAATTCTAAAGATATCATTGACTGTAAAATAGTAAAGAGATTTAAACTGGATACAGAGGTGAATTTAGTGGCATGCCCCATGGGGTCAGACTTTTGAGAAGACAAAGCCACGATTTTACACATTTTTTTATAATGTTCTCAAGTTGGGTTTTATCTGTGCAGTTTAATGATATTTAAAGTATATCCATTGAAAATATTGATAGCTTGTATTATCTCCCCCCCCCTAACCAGGTCACTGATTCTCTTTTAGTAAAGTGCCTAATACTTTCTTCAGTGCCCTGGGTGGCAACTAACTTTATTCCACCCCTGCATACCAAGAACTGACTTTAATTGAGATTCTGAAAACTATAAGCCTAATATTCACTGAAAAGAAGGCTATTTTTATTTTCAAACTTTAGCCTTCAAATATTAGGATGAAATATTCCAAAATTAAAGAAAAAAGAAAAATAATTAATATGTGACTTCTATAAATCAATCAATAAAATATAAGACCAAAAATAGATGCCGTCATATAAAAAATCTTTTTTTTTTAAATCAGTCACTAGCTTGGAAAAAAAATTATTGAAAACTACACATATTTATTGTCTTCCATTGCTATACAGAGGCCAGTGGCTCATAGTGAATGAAGATAAAATTCCTTTGGAAAACCCTGATCAACATTGACAAATATTGGTAGTAAAAGGGACCCGAGATACTTAAAATAACAAATCTGTAAATATAAGGCTAAAAAATTTTTGAATTTAAAAATATTATATTTGAGAATCCCTGCTACATAAACAGGGCTTAACTAATGAGATTAACCTACTTTTTGCCCGTTCACAGATAAAACCTAGCCAAGATGTACAGTTTGTCATTGAGATGGTGTTGTTTATCATAGAGCCACAAGACTGTCCACTGGGTGATGTAGAATTTATAAGCCTTTAAAAGATAATGATAAAAAAAACTATTTAGAATAATGCCACTATAATCTACTGTAATAGGAGTATAATAGGTTACTTCATTTTTTATAATTTACTAATAAAAATTGTATTTGAATTGTTCAACCCTTTGGCATTTTTACACTTAATTATAAATTATTCCATGTGCATCAATCAAAAAGGAATTAGACTGTCAATTTATAATGAATGCTTTAATAATAGAGGAAATCTTTTTTTTCTTATATTACTTAATATTTAAATACAGAATGCAAAATATACATAAACGTTGCGGGAATGGTGCAATGTTCTTTCTTTTCGATTATATATCGGCTTTAGCAAAAATATCTGTAAAAAAGCATTACCTGTGATAATACAGGTTTCGCAGAATTAGGTGAAATGTTCATATTATAGAATTTAAAATAAATAGAATACATTATCACTACGTAAAAAAGCCACAGATTTTATAATATCTAATCACAGTAATCTGTGCTGTAAAACCCATCCAACTTGGTTGCAAAATCTGGCATCATAAATATTAATATTTTGCCGGTTTGTATGTTAGATTCGAAATTAAAGTAGCATGTTTTCTCAAAATAAAATTTGGTGAATTATTAGTCCACATCAGAGGCGTAGTGAGTGTGGGAAATGGGGTATCATGCCCCGGGCGCTACTCACAAATGGGCGCCGAATGGTATATTTTACATATAATATGGTTTTTGAATGGGGAGGGCGCTAAAAAGGTATTATGCCCCGGGTGCCATTGGAACAGTTATATATATATATTATATTTGTTTTTGCATTTTGATGTCTGTTTATTGCGTTGTTTGCGATAGATATTGTAAGCAGTCTCCCTGCCAAAAATGCCATTGCAGAAAATATTTGTCAGTGTGTGCGTGTGTGCTATGTTATTCCACCTTTTAAATTTAATGGCAACATTTTCTATTTCAGGGATAGTAGTACATAAATAATTGGACATGGCTACTAAACGGAAAGTTGGTAAAGCGCTCGACCTGAGGGTCTCTGGTTCGATCACCGGTGATGTCCAGTGGATAAGATCCCCGCAATAGACTATCTCCCGAGGTGCCTACATGGCCAAGGCTGGTCTTACGATTTACGGGTCCAGTTAAACGGATGCATGCGAGGCCCCTCCTCTAATTTTTTTACAATAACAACTGATATATAGATTAATAAAAAATTAATATAAATGCAAATTGCGGGGCCCCTGCCAGGCGCGGGGCCCAATTAGGAGCAATCGGCCTAAGGCCGCCCCTGTCCATGGCCATTGCACTATCGGCTATTGCACTAGCAATTAGTGGTTTATTGGATTTGATGCATTTAATATTATTTTATTGTCACAAGGGACTTCACACACACACACACACAAACACACACACACACACACTATCGTTACACTCTTCTATAATCTTTAATAGAATAGAACCAATAAATCACACTGGGTAAGGAAATTCTGGAGTAAGAAATATTTAGTGTTCCTTTTTTTTTTTAGACTATTACACTAATGAAAACAAACGGATCAAATCAGGAGACAAATCGAAATAGAACCGCGAAAATTGTCCTAGAGTTGTCATAGTTGTCCTAGAGTTGTCAAAATTGTCCTAGAGTTGTCATAGTTGTCCTAGAGTTGTCATAGTTGTACTAGAGTTGTCATAGTTGTACTAGAGTTGTCAAAGTTGTCCTAGAGTTATCAAAATTGTCCTAGAGTTGTCATAGTTGTCCTAGAGTTGTCATAGTTGTCCTAGAGTTGTCAAAGTTGTCCTAGAGTTGTCAAAATTGTCCTAGAGTTTTCAAAGTTGTCCTAGAGTTGTCCTAGAGGTGTCAAAATTCTCCTAGAGTTGTCATAGTTGTCCTAGAGTTGTCATAGTTGTCCTAGAGTTGTCAAAATTGTCATAGAGTTGTCAAAATTGTCCTAGAGTTGTCAAAGTTGTCCTAGAGTTGTCAAAATTGTCCTAGAGTTGTCAAAGTTGTCCTAGAGTTGTCAAAATTGTCCTAGAGTTGTCAAAGTTGTCCTAGAGTTGCCATAGTAGTCCTAGAGTTGTCATAGTTGTCCTAGAGTTGCCATAGTAGTGGAACCAGAGCAGGCCATAGTAGAGAAACAAGTATCAGGCCATTTTAGCGGAAACAGTAGGCGACATTTTATTGCAGCGGTTCTCAGTCTTTTTCGAAGCTGTAACCCAAATGGGACGAAAGCATGTCCGCGAGTACACATCACGTAGAACTTCGCAAATCAATATACTTATTTTCATAATGGAATGTTATTAGTGTATTATATTTTTAATGTTGATTCTTCGTCACGTGGTTGGAGCATGAGTCAGGCAGCAAACTGGCGACCTTCTTCAAACTCTTAGTTGTTTTTTAAACGAATATTATCTGTCGCTTCGTACCCCTTGCATAACCTTTCCCGTAACCCTTTAGGTACACGTACCACCGGTTGAGAACCACGGTTTTAGTGGAACTAGTTTAAAGCATTTTAGTATAAATAGTGTCAGACGTTTTAGTGGAACCATTATCAGAGCGTACCTCAGATGATTCTTGTACATGTTCATTTCACACCCTGCCTTCCCACCCCCGACACACACATACAAACACACACACACATACACACCCAATTCAGTTCAGAACGTTTGACAGCCCAATCAGTGGCGTACCTTAGCAGGAACGGATTTGGAGGGGAGGCGAGGGCAGTCCTTCACGAGAGGCATTTTCGTCACTTTTGTGTTTTAATGGCACAGAAATGGAGCAGCATATTTAGAGGCTCACAGGGCACCACTAACGCTAGTTACAATCAGGGCTCGATTTACCGCCAGTGATGCCGGGGATATCCCAGGCACTGAGAACTGTCATCTCTGGCTCTGCTTTAGCTAAACGCAGTGGCTACGGTTACGTCGGACGTCATTTTTTTATAATAGGAATAGGGCCGTAATCCGTATTTTTTTTCCGGGTTACGGCCATAGATATTAGAGTTAGGAATAGGGTTAGAGATAGGGTTAGGGTTAGGGATAGAGTTAGGGTTAGAGTTAGGGTTAGGGTTAGGGTTAGGGTGTGGAGCAATATCTATGGACGTAACCCGGAAAAAAAATACGGATTACGTCGGGCGTAACCGTAGCCACTGCGTTAGCTAAATTCATCCTTGTCGGGGATGAAACCATAGACATTTATCCCCGGCTCTGCAGAATTTTTTTTTTCATCCCCGGCACAGGTTTTTTCTTAAATCGAGCACAATGTATATTTTTATGATGATATGGGGGTCAGTGCCACAACTAAGTGGGGGTAGTTCAAACACTTGTCATCAGTCATACCCATATCGCCAGTGTCACCGACAATGATGGCTCTTTTTCCTTAATCCAGTCATCTTTAAGCTTTGTCTCATCTCAACTACAAAACACTCGATCAATGTCATACATTTGTGTATATAAATGGCACAGATAAACAGACAGACAGAATAGACGGACGGGCAGATTATATAGCTTAGACTGACGGGACGACAGAGAGACATTTGGGGGGGGGGTGGATGGATAGACTTGAGTACATGGGTGGGTGGATGGATAGACTTGAGTACATGGGTGGGTGGATGGATAGACTTGAGTACATGGGTGGGTGGATGGATAGACTTCAGTACATGGGTGTGTGGATGGATAGACTCGCGTACATGAAAGTATTGTTTAGGTTGGATCCGTTCATCAACTTTACTCCTTGGCCTTTATCTACCAGTCCAATCCACCAGGCCATTTTTGGTGGCAGACCTTGAGCACTCCGTTGACTGAGTTCCCTCTGAAGAATTTCCTGAAAAAAAAAAAACATTTACCAATTCTTTATAAAACTCGCCAAATAAGAACTTGTCATAATCAGGGCCAGTTTCTGCCTATCCACCCCCCCCCCCAAACACACACAGTGCAGAACCTAGGAATTTGGGGGCTCGGGAGGGGGGCTTGGCCTCTTTGGGATCCCCTGCATTTTGACATTCGACACCAAGACAAGAGATAATGTACTTAATATTTAATAGGGCCCGGGGGACTTTCAAATTAGGACCCCCACACACACACACCCTAGGTACGCCTCTGCCAACACACAAACAAATACATTTTTAAAAATGGCTCTGCAAGAGATAATATCTCTTCGATGGACTTTTTTTTTAACTCAACGTCCTCATTGGTTTTAAAGTCTTTTCTGAGATTTTCCAAGTTAATAAACGTACTAAAAAATAAAACTTCTAATTTCAAAAATATGTATGTTGGTTGACGAAATGAACGGTAACAAGACACGATAAAAAAAAAACAGTTTTTAAAACTAACCGTTTTCTAAGATATATATATATACATATATATATATATATATATATATATATATATATATATATATATATATATATATATATTGCAATAAATTTTAATCTTATCATACTTAATTAAGTGTGCAACTAACCCCCGTTTAACCCTAATAAAGCTTTTAAAAAGCACTTTGGATTACATTTTTAAAGACGCTGCCGATTGAAGAGTTAGAGAGACACATACAATGTAGCACGGTGTGTAAATGCATGCACGCGTGTGTACCAGAGATGAGCGGACAGCGGACGCGTCCGCTTGCGGACGCAGATCCGCAGACTTTTCGGAATCCGCGGACTGACAGCGGACGCATTGTATGGTTAAGTTGCGGACTCGCGGACTGACGCGGATCTTCTTTAGCGTTACCATAAAAAAAATTTCAAGTCATTTAAACAGCTAAATTTCAGCTATGCGGACGCGCGGACTGGTCCGCAGACCAATGTTGTAAGATTCTGCGGACGCGGACGCGGATCATTGATAGAAATCCGCGGACGGACGCGGACGCTAAATTTCAAGATCCGCACACCTCTGGTGTGTACACAGCTGATTTGACTTCCTAGCACGCGGCTCGATCTGAAACATGTGGTATTATTGATGCAAGGGACGTAGCCCATTTATTAGTGCCTTTCGTCATAGTTAAACACGGTGATATTCCTTAATTGGTTATGAGAATTTTTTTTACTCATATTTGTTACAAATAAAATTAATAAATTGCAAAATTACTAATTCAATCTGGCATTATCATGAATCAAGAACATGTCACCAAAATTTCAAGAAAATCTATCTCTAAAAAGTGGCTTCAAAAATCGATTACAATTTTTTTTTCCAATTAATTACTTTATAATTAAATAAATAATAAACAGAAGTTCCAAGTATAAACAAGCAATTAAGCCTGTTCCATTCTGGACACAGGACGTGTTAGCGCATTTTCGTATTATGTATCAGTACGTATGCTATCTTTCAGTAAATATTTGGAAATTTTGGAAATGTTTATAAATTCAATTGTGTAATGCATATATTTGTAAAAAAAAAAAAATTATAAAGACGTTTCTTTATATTTGAAAAAAAATTATTGTCTCTTAAATCTAACTACAAGTGGTTTGTGGTTACTGAAATAGGACTCATAATTGAAAACATTCGAAATTATAGTTATTTAATCGTCCGAAAACTCCGTCAATTGTTGCATAGCTCTGATACTTTCAATTAAACTCAGAACACAAGCTTACTATTTCATTTGATGAGTTTCTTAATAAATCTTGGTGAAACTACGTGCTGCAGTATTTCGCACCAAATGAACGGGCTATTGAACGTACAAGGTGTATATATAATATATAAGCCCCTTAGGAGCCCTGAAGCCCGGCCCTCAGAGGTCCTATCGCGAAATGAACTTTTGATGTACACATGGCAGACCAAGACCTACAAAATGATATATACATCATGGGTCTAGGACTTATAGTTGCTAAGATATAGCGCTCCTTTATTAATATAGCTTATATAGTAAAAAACGGTACTAAGGCCCCTGTTACGGCCCTGAGAGGTCAGATCGCGAAATGGAAAAAAGTCATTTCTTGGCAGGCCAAGACCTACAAAATGATATATACATCATGGGTCTAGGACTTCAGGTTGTTGAGATCTAGGGTGATGACGGACGGACGGACGGACAGACAAAACGGGGACAATAGAGCATTTTTTTTTTTTCGAAAATGCTCTAAAAACGGTTAGAAAAAGAATGCCGTAATAGCAATATTTTATGTTAAAATTATTCAGTCCAAAGTTATAAATAGCAAAGCATATACTCTTACACTTTCAAACACACTTTAATGTAAATGAAGCATATTTTTTTTAGATTTAACTGAAATAGTAAATCTATTAAAAATGATTTTTAAAATCATTTAAGGACTTTTATTTATGTTTTTCCAAAATGGTTCTGAATATTAACAACTTCTAATTTTCTGATCAATAGTGTTTTTTGTGATGATCTTTTACATGTTTACCATCGATTATCCAATAACATAGAATGTCAAGAAAAATGGATTTAACTACTGAAGAGAAAAAAGAAACTTAACTAATGAAGTTAACATTATTACATGTACTTACCACTTCGTCCTTGGAGTCTAAAACAGCCAGGTCAGACTCAAAAGCCTTACACCTGTCTACGGACATGTCAAAGTTGTAACGGACCTGATAATCTGTGATGTAATAACATGAAGTACTTCCGGGATAGTCCCACCAACCATACGGACATAGTGTACAATCAACTGGACACCGAATATAAAAATAATCTTATTTTAATTTTGTATCCTTACTAATTATTATAACTACTGTGATCACACAAAAATAAAATGTAAAGTAGGTTTTATTGGCTGCATTGAGAAAACAAAATAAAACTAGTTGTTTTGAGACATGCATAAGAATATATGTAGCCAATGAACAATGTTTTTTTTTTTGTTGTTGTTGTTTTTTTCTAAAAATGCAACTTATGCGTGTCTTGTGACTCATGCAGATCGTTAAGTCAAAGATGACAGATCTTTGCACCGAATACAGTTTTTTTCGAAGGCAATAAGGTCCGAGTCTACCACAATCCATGGCAACTTCCAAGTATTTTTCAAAGCTCCATCTATCGCGATGAAAGATGGACCTAGTTCAAAGTTACGTCTGCCACAATCAAAAGATAACACAGTTAAAATTGTGTTTGTCATATTCAAGGCGACTTCTCTTGCAATCCAAAGCTACATCTACCAAAGTTATAACTAACACAAGTGTAGTTACATCTAAAACCAAAGCTGTCTTTGTCAACAACATTCAGAGCTACATCTATCACAATCACAACAGCGTCAACAGTTAAATACAATCAGGCAAGGGTTAAAACAAAAGTCCTGGCTTAACAAATTTTGTCAATGTACTTGCAGTAAGGCTTTACTCAGTGGCTTAACTAGACTGGGCGACTTACTTTGCCTTCAACCAAGCGCAACCTTTTCACCACCTGAGTACTTTTTGGAAAGGTAATGGGGCGATATTTTCTGCCCAGGATGAAACACTAGTCATGCTTCTGGGCCTACACAAATAATTTTAATCATCATCCAAATTTTTAATAAATATGTGTATCCCCTTAAGATTTAGTAAATTTGAATGAAAACGTATTAGCAAACAAAAAAATAAATTATTCTAAGTTTATTGGTGTTGAAAAATGAATCTCCTATATACGCCCTCTCCACTTTTCGCAACATAAATGTCACATTTAGAAACATGGGGCAATATCAGGGTATGTATCATTACTCTGGTTACCAGCACAATGTTTACATGTTATTCATTACCCCATTCAATTATCATTGTATTATTCTAAATTAAAATTAGGCCATTAGATAAGTTATGAAAAGAAATTGAATAAACAGGCCTAATTTTATATAAAGTTTTGTTTATCAAGTCAATAATATTTTCTTGTTTAATGTTTTTTTTTAATAAAGTCAATTTATTGAGTCAATTCAATACTTTCAATTTATTGAGTCAATTCAATAATTTACATTTATTCATTAGTTCACGTTTCTTTAAAAAAAATGCGCCTTATATGTTTTTATCGAAATTGCACTCATTATTTTTATCTCACTTTCGTCTGCGAACTTCTTTTTATCAATGGAAAGAAGTCAAACTGATAACAGTTATCATATACTTATGACTGATAGCTAGCCAATAGTATTGTGTTGGTCGTGTAGCAGAAAACTTGTTTTCTCTTAATGAATTTATCCATGTAAATATCATATTTCAGCAGCATTATTTATGTATCTGATGTATTAATTATGTCCTTTATCTTTTAGTATTTTTTATTTTTTCTTCTGTTTGTTTTGTTTACTAAATTAGGGACTCGGCAATTCGAGAGAGGTAAATTACCCATATACAGGGTTAGGCCCACAATGAAATCCTGGGAGCTAATGAACGTTTATTATTTCACAAACTTGTATTTTCATTTTCGTGGAGTTCCGGGCACACCAGTGTGTCAAAGACTCTATGTGAAATATCAACGGCTAGTCATGGAATGTTTACATGTGTAAATTATAAAAAAAAAAATAATAATAACGGAACTCAACACCCATCTCCAAAAGCGTTGTAAAAAAAAACGTTGTGGGGGGGGGGTCCGTTTTTTGCTGTTTGTTTTTTAAAGTTTTGTTTAGATGTTTAGAGATGATGGAGGTAGCTGGAGTAATTCATATGACAAACATTTACATTCTTTTTTTTTTCAAATTAATTTTAAAACATGAGGAGGGTTTGCCTTTGAAGTGGCGTAAATAGGTTGCATTGGCGGAGTGGTTAGCCCCTGGTACCACTTTCTTTGCTGTCACTTAGGGGCAGCATTTATATTCACGGTTCTCAACCCAAAGGGTACGGAAACTGTGACACATTATGAAAATAAATAAATTCACTCACGAACTTACGAGTGAGTTACTCTCGCAACCTTTGGGGTACAATCACAAAAAAGGTTGAGAACCAGTGATTTATATCGACTTGGTTATGTATTGTTATATGAATGAAAAAAAGGAAAAGTAAATTTTATTATTTCTGCATTACATTTTATGTGATCGGCTCCTTGTTATGATTGGGGGGGGGGGCTATACTAAATGGACGCCTGTACAAATGCCTTAACACCGCCCTGAATAGACCTCAATAAAATTGTATAAAAAACAAATAAATGGACAATGAAAGGAGCATCAAAAACTTTTTTGTCCCTAAATACATACTCTTATCGGTCATGGCGTGGATTTATAATGTTCTGGGAGCCTTGTAAAGTCACGTGAAGCTCTCAGAACCCCATGATGTCACTCCCACTCCCACGCACACACAAACACACCTACACTCACACACATACAAACACACACACACATATATATATATATATATATATATATATATATATATATATATATATATATGTTGCATCGCTCTAAAACTGTCCTACAATGTGGATGCATCGCGTGGATGCATCGCTCTAAAACTGACCTACACTGTGGATGCATCGCGTGGATGCATCGCTCTAAAACTGACCTATACTGTTGACGCATCGCGTGGATGCATCGCTCTAAAATTGACCTACACTGTGCATGCATCGCTCTAAAACTGACCTACACTGTGGATGCATCGCTCTAAAGCTGACCTATACTGTGGATGCATCGCTCTAAAACTGACCTACACTGTGGATACATCGCTCTAAAACTGACCTACACTGTTGACGCATCGCGTGGATGCATCGCTCTAAAACTGACCTACACTGTGGATGCATCGCTCTAAAACTGACCTACACTGTGGATACATCGCTCTAAAACTGACCTACACTATTGACGCATCGCGTGGATGCATCGCTCTAAAACTGACCTACACTGTGGATGCATCGCTCTAAAACTGACCTACACTGTGGATACATCGCTCTAAAACTGACCTACACTATTGACGCATCGCGTGGATGCATCGCTCTAAAACTGACCTACACTGTGGATGCATCGCTCTAAAACTGACCTACACTGTTGACGCATCGCTCTAAAACTGACCTACACTGTGGATGCATTGCTCTAAAACTGACCTACACTGTGGATACATCGCTCTAAAACTGACCTACACTGTTGACGCATCGCGTGGATGCATCGCTCTAAAACTGACCTACACTGTGGATGTATCGCTCTAAAACTGACCTACACTGTGGATGCATCGCTCTAAAACTGACCTACACTGTGGATGCATTGCTCTAAAACTGACTTACACTGTGGATGCATCTCAACGAAAGACTACTGATAAAATAAACATGACGTTCTTACTCAACTCCTTTTTACGCTTTTGTTTGTATTGAATAGAAGTGTGTGAAGCCCCTGTAAGGATGAGATGAAATCTCTTAGATCCTATAAACCACTACTGAGACGGTTTTTATGGTGCCCTTCTTTCATCCCCGCCATAGCCGATAGTGCAATGGCCATGGAGGCACCAAGGGAGATAATTCGGGAACGAGCCAAGACCTGAAAAATTTCCTTGGTCCTCAGTCCTCATGGGAGAAGTAGAAAGGTGCATTCGCATAATTAATAATTCAATGATTGGTCAATATTCCTTTTATTAAATAGATTGATAATCTGTAGTTGATTATATTATTTCTTGTCATCAATGAAACGTGGCATTTTTTGTATGAAAATGTAATAACTTGGGAGAGAAACCCTAGTACATATACACACTTAAGTTTAACACTGTAGTTGTATTATGAATTTTGTAATTTCTTTCTTTCTTTTATTATTTGATTATGTGAATTTTTTAATTGGTTGGGGGAGGGGGCGGATGGGGAGGGGGACAGCAGACAGTTTAGTTTTGGTTTTGTATTTCTTTACTGTTGTTTTTATACGTTTAAAGTTGTTGTTAATATGATGTAGAGATGATTATATGTATATGTTCTGTGTAAAATAAAGGCATGTTTTAGAATACTTTACTAGTTAGGCTACTATTCTTTACTTTTGCAATATGCACACACATACACAAAAAGAGTGGGGGGGGGGCAGAATGGTTAAATGGATTATTCTTGTTTTTTTTTAGATGTTGTCACAATATGCTATGTCGAAATTCTTTCACTTCATGTGTGCTTCATTTTTTATTGAATTTTAAATACTTTTTTTAAATTCTATCACGCGTTATCTTATGTTATGTTGATATCTTCACTATACGTGTATATGCGCCCTGATACCGTATAGATATCAAATTGATGGGAAAATATGTATGTAAAGTGTTCAAGCTAATCTTAGCGTGATAACTTGGGACTGTCTCCATACTGATATGCAAAATAGTAGGGCAAGACATCAAACATTTAAAGACGTCAAAGGGCGGAGCCAGATTTTTTTTTAATAATGAGGTTTTCAGTATAATTTTTTTAAATCTGGCTTGGTAGCTCAGAAACTACCATATTTTAATCCCAATTCGTATATCACAGAGCACTAGTTCGATGCAGTTTACCTTTGTTATGTTACTTGTGTTTGTATGTTTCGAAGCAAACCAGGGGCGCAACCAGTATGTTGAAGTTGGTAGGGTCCAAAATATTAGGGAAGATAAAAATTGGTACGTCTGCCCCCAACCAGTATGTTGAAGTTGGTAGGGTCCAAAATATTAGGGAAGATAAAAATTGGTACGTCTGCCCCCAACCAGTATGTTGAAGTTGGTAGGGTCCAAAATATTAGGGAAGATAAAAATTGGTACGTCTGCCCCCAAATTTTGGTAGGGTCGAAAACCAGTGGCTTGATTTTTTGGTAAGGTCCGGACCCGTACGACCCGTACATCGGTTGCGCCCATGTAGCAGACGTATTTTGAAGAGCACTACACGTTGACCGAAATGCAATTTTAAAAAATGAAAGTGAAATCTTTAATTACAAGAACCTCCTAAGATCTAAATCAACCCGTAGATCTAAGCTAAAAACTTGTTTTTACAAATCTAGATAAATATGAATATATTGCTAACAAGTGCAACAACATTATATATTTTTCATTTAGTCAAGTTCATTTTTCTCCCTTTTTGGCATAGGCCAGGGGGTCGGCAACCTGCGGCTCGGCTCGCCGCATGCGGCTTTTTCGATGTCAAATTGCGGCCTAATCAAATACCATAATATTGAAATAACAATTTTAGTGGCTCCTTAAAAAACTGAGAAAATTGTAAATTATAACCTTTGGCTCTTCCGTCTCAAAAGCTTGCCGACCCCTGGTATAGGCCTAAATACCAAAGTCATTAATTCTTTAAACGGTTTACCAAAAATACAAATGGGACGATACCAACAATTGGGACGATACCAACATAAAAACCGATTGTTATACGATGTCCAATATTTGTTTAAACGTATGATTATGATAATATTCTCGATTCCGATAGGCCTAATAGGTTTTACAGAAAGCTTGGTAAATATGTAGAAACTCAAAATTTAGTTCAAAATTATCGATGTAGAAATTGAAAATGTATAAAATAACATAATCAGATTCCGATCTCGAAACCCTGGTAATCAGATCGGATAATTATCAAACAATATGAATCTCATTTAATATTTCAAAGATATATGAGCAGTGCCACTTACCTATATGAAGTAATATCCAAAATATTGAGATCACTTTTACATGACGATAAATGAAATGTTCCCGTACAGATGAATAACTTGAGTGGTGCATTGTTTACAGTTATGAGTAAGAGCTGCTTTTGTTGAAAATCAACGAGAAACACTTTTAACTAATAAGTTTTAGCCACTTCGTTTCTGTGAAAAAGTATAATGCGTTTCAAACTACTTTTATTGTCACCACAAAAACGTGCTAAATCTTTTAATAATTAATTACAAGATAGACCTATAGGCTACTTAAAATTAGCTTGAGACTATTACAGATTAACATATTACTTGCAGTACATTTTAACTTATAAAATTGCTTTTCTTAAATAAAACGACATAATTGAACGCCTACATACTAAGTCTTGAACAATGAATAGTTTTACGTAGTGAAATTATCAGTATTTTTTAAATAAATCAAAGATACTTAGCTGTAAATTTGACATCAAGTGTTTAGATTGAATCAAATGATTAAGAGAATGTCCACTAAACGGGAAGCTATTGTTTGACGCATTATATGAAATTTACGGAAAACATTTTAGGCCTATATTAAAACGAGTTCAACATCAGAGATCGTGTAAGACCATGGTCAGAAGTAACATACCTGTAAAAAAAAACCTACGCAATGTAGTTAATTCTGCCTACGTCCTGAAAAATGTTTTCCACTTCGCTATCAACAACAAAATCACTTTGGCTACTGAAATGTGTTTATGCTGGGGTTTTTTTTTCCACCTTAAAATCTGACTAATCAATTTACATGAATAAATGGTTTAATTGTCTAAAACTGCGGTAGAAAAATGGTCTAAGATGGGAAGAATTGTTTGAGTTAACAGTACAATCAATGTTTAAGGAGAACGAATGTAGTGACCACGTCTAAAAATATGTTCATCTGGCGAGCTGACCATTGTCAGCAAGTGGTCTCTCAAGAGAAAGAGAATAGGCGAGGTCACTTGCTACTCGTGTAGACCACGGATGCTCAGATTTTTTAACTTAACGGGACTTCTGTTAGAAACATAATTTTTTTTTAAAAAAAAAACGTTCTTAGGCTCAAGTTATGTTTTATATGATTATGGTGTTCATGAATAGTATTGTCTCTTTCTTTCTTTCTTACAATGGCCTCAAATTCCCTGACTCGTGCACGCGTAGTCAACAGAGCGTAGTTTGGGAACCACTTGTGTAACACAATTATAAACAGGTCCCCATCTAAAATTAGTAACTGGTTGACACAGAAAATGTACTAAGAAAAGTAGCGTTAGTAAATATTTGACATAAATTGAACGTGAAGAGTAGTACTAGCAAATATTTGAGCCGAAATTAGTTGTGGAAAGTAGCGTTTATACAAAAAATACTGAAATAACACTCCAATAATTACGACGCAGACAATAGTTTTCATCTTAGCTCACCCAGAAGAACTTTATTTTTTTTACTGGCATAGTTAACAGAGGCGTTATTTGCGCTATGAGTTAATGTAATGAAATGAAATCAAATAACACACAATTCATCATGACCATCAAGTCATAGAGTCTTCTCACAAGTTATTTGGCGAAATACTTTGACCAATAATTTCCTATGTGCTGTAAAACAAATTGAGTGTTTTCATGATTTTGAGAATAATAAAACAGGCTTAATTTTTTTTAATCAGAGGCCACATTTATGGGGGTAGGGGTGTAGCCCTTGTGGGGGGGGGGGGTCCTGGGCAAATATATGTCAGTGCAGCCAAGGACAACTTTCATTAGGGAAACGTTAACAATCACGACCCTACTGAATTCGATGTAAATGCTGCCGCTTGCAAATTTGATTCCCATTTTTTTTAAGTGATCGTCATTTTAGGTGACAGCAAATTAAAAGAAAGCCTTCTTCATCAGTTGGGGTGTTTGTGGAGGGGGGGGGGGTTTGTTTCCGCTTACGATGGGGACGACCAGCCCCGTAGCGTGAAAATTCTACAGCAGGGGCCAAGCCAATAGCAAGGGGGGGGGGCGCAGGAAATAAATGTTACTAAGTAGAGAAAAAAGCAGAGGGGGCCAGACAAAACGCGGGAGGGGGGGGCCAGGCCCAGCCCGCATGCTACGGGCCTGGGGACGTCTCAGATGCAATAATCATTGTCTGTTCAAACTATTCCTAAAAGTCTTCAAAATGTAAAACTATGCACACTAGGTCTACATTTCTAAAATAAAATATTACAGCAGGCCTCTCGCATTTATATGTTAAATAAATCATCTTCTATTTTATCGTGTCAGTCATATCATCATACAAATCCCCTTTTTTATTAGTCATATCTGATCTGCGATTTAATTTAATCTCGAAAAATGTCACATCATTTCAGAAAAGTACTTTTTAAAAAAATTGAATCATTACTGGTTCGGATTTTCATAATGAAAGCTTTATGGTAAAATATCTATACCTAGACTGTTCGTGGAAAAAAAAAAGTGTTTTTTTTTTTTTGGAGTATCAAAAATTACCAACCAACCTTTAATGCTTTTCAGTAAAAATAATGTAACACTTGTCATATACACAAACACAATATACGACTATATCCGTTTTTTTTTTTAAATTATTTACAGTTGAGACTATTGGCGTTAATAGTCGTTATACTACACAACCGTATCCACCATATTGCATGCAAATTCGATTAAACTGAGACCAATAATAACACTAGTCTCCAAATCACAGTCAAGAATTCTGAGTGCGATTTTTCTTTCTCTAGATAACGTGTTTATACATGTTTTTTTTAGATCATTTTTTTTCAACTAAGAATTAAAAAAAAATTATTTAATAAAACTGAATGGCGCCACATGATCAATATTATTATGTTATCATATCAAACTATCTTAATCAGCACTTAACTGGTCACGTGGCGTCACGCTCAGCAAACAATTTTCTTTTTAAATCCAAGATAACTTAAAATTGACCTTTTCGATCTTCACACGTGAAGAGTTCAAATATAAGCGATTTGTTTTTGTCCGATATCGTATTATGATCAAGAGATATGCTTGCAGTTAAAATATTGAGCAGGCAGTATGGGCTACAAGAAAGAGGGGGGGGGGTGTTGTCGGGTAATGTTGTTCGGGGATATGATTGTTGGAAAAGCGTTATTATTTCTATTTACATAATCGTCTAACATAGACGGTGGTTCGACCGACAGACCTTCACACCGTGCGGTGTATAGGAGTTCTACGTCACACCTTTGCGGAGTTAAAAAAAAAAAAGCGCGCTTCATCGACCGTCTCTATAAAAATAGTCTGGGGAATTCCAAAATTATAGAAATTGAAAAGAGACAATGTATGCCATAGATATAAAGAACTAGATCGACCACACTTATCATTTAAGTTCTTAAACGGAAGTCGTTCATGGACATACTTCATGGGCCACCGCCATTTAATTTGGTGCTCATATAAAGTACACTGACATACATAACTCACATTGATAAAACAAAAAATATTTTACGGCGATTTTATGAAAAATAAAATTGAACATTATTTCTCTGAACTAAGCAACAATGAGACCTAGCTGGACACTAACTAAATTTATATGTTGACGAGACGTTTTCATAATATATATTGTTGTATTGAAAACAGGCTTCCTTAGAGACTTAATCAAACTTTCAGCATTTTTTTTAAGCTAAGCACGGGATAAAATGACGCTTAATTTTTTAAAAGTTAAAGTAAATTATGTCATTTCAGTTAATTATAGACAGGCTGTCTATAGTATACGCAGTGACTTGTCAGGACCCCATGAATGTAAGAGGGTCCCGTTATTATGCCATAATTTACGGCTTGGCAACTTTAGCGACCGCCTATGATCATCACTCCCATTACGCCCTTTTTAGATTTAATTCCTATAAAATATAATGCTATGGTACCTCTCCACCCAGACTAGTCAATTACATTTGCACATACTTCTGACTGAAAGGGACCCACTTTAGTCCATCATATGGGTCTTCATAGCATCCTCCGGTTGGCCTGTGGGTCCATAATGCTGTTTAGACTGATTAAATAGGCATAACGTTTATATCACACAGTCAGTGTGATTACTGTGTAGAAGATGTATTTTTCTAAAAAATATTTGCAAAAGAAAACACATATTCATTTTTTATCAATATACTAAAATATCGCCATCTTTTTGTCTTCTATAAAGAGCAAATAAAAGTAAAACTATCTTGACTTAAGCATAGTCTATAGTTGGTCTATAACATCATGCCAAACATTTATTTTAGCTTTGTAAAAATCTGACATAGGTATTTTAGGCACCGTCAGTTTTTATTGTAATGTTACATTGGTATTAGACTTTTTTTGTAACAATTTAAACTATTGTAACTAATTCAATGTAACGATAACAATACAACATTTTAATAAACAAAACAAAAAAAAAAAAGATAAGTCAAAATACAATTTAGATATTTTAATGGTGATAAAATATTTTTTACAGTAGTATCAAAGAGTAGATATGTGTAAGTTGTCATTTTTTTCCTGTATAATGTATAAAAATCTAATTGCATGAATTATTTAATTAACAACATTTACATTATAAAAAGGAAAAACAATTATAATGAAAAAAAGTAAATACTGCTCATATTAATCTTAGTCTTGTAATGATAGAAGCACAGTTATTCATATCATCTGTTTCATATAAAATAAAAAGATTTAATCTTTCTAAATGGTTTTTTCTTTTTAAATAGTAAATATTTTAAATTTAAATCATGTGTTATAAATATATACAATATTCTAATAATTAAAAAAATTTGTGACGTATCATTCTACTTTATGCATATGATTTAATGAAATAAACTAGCCACTTTATTATATTTCAATAGACATGATCATACAAAGCAGCTTAATTTAAAAAATAGCCAATTGACAAAACGATGTATTTCTTGCAACATGTGACTGGAAATTTACACTAAACAAATTTGCTTTCAATAGTCACTTTTTCTGAAATAATATAAAAAATGGGTACATATCTTTTAAAATAGTATTAATAATGACAATAGTTATTAATATACATAATATTAATCATTTTTAATGATAGTTACATGAACTATATAATTTTCTTTCTAAATACATTCATTCATGCAATAGTAAAAAACATTCTATCAGATATCGTATTATTGAAAAGTGCAGCCTTAATTAATTATTGATGGCAAGATAGTGCATCACCCTAAAATGAAATTTCTTTAAATTAAATACCAGTACATTTAAATTATATCTAGCTTTACCTTTTAAAAACTAATTTTATTTTGTGAAGTTAAATGGATTCAAAAGTCATGCAAATTTTAGGTTTCTGAATATTACAGTTCAACTAAACTTTTGTCTAATACTATTTTTTTTCATTGCTATGTTGGTTAGTGTTACTGTATAGTAGCATCTTCATTTAAAACTTCACTACAAATAAGTTTTAGAAGAATGTGTACATGAGAGTCAATACCATTGCTCGTTTCTAAAAAAGTTCAGTTAAGTCAGTAAAAAGTTGCTAGTAGGCAGTAACTGCATCATTATCGATTTGTAGGATATTAAAATTATTTTGAGGTACACCATTTGTGATGTTGCAAAATGTTCACCTGAATTCCAGCATTAGCCTCTACATAAAATGCTCTGAATTCCAGCATTAGCCTCTACATAAAATGCTCTGAATTGCAGATGGATAATTGTTCCAACCACAAAACCACAAAAGTGTCCCATGGATGGAAAAAAAAGACCTAAATATCTAAAACATTATTATATATTAAAATGAAATTTACTGTGCCTTTGATAGATTAAAATTTTTTACATCTTGACTCTGATGCAAACTTCAAGGCTATAGCCACAGACAAACTAAGTGTTTGTGTAGCTAATTTTGTTATTTTATAGTGTAAAAGTTTATGAGAGCGTTTGCTGGCTGCCCTTAGACCAATGAACACTTGAAGCTTTTCTAAATTTACTATTTTTTGCCACTAGGCTGTACCTAAATGGGTTCTTATTTTACCTAATTAATGTAATGCTGATCTAATGTTTTTTATTAAATGACAGATAAAAAAAAAGTATGCTGATTTAGAAGTCTACAAGATGAATGAATTTACTGTTGGTCTAGACTGCAGCCTAAAAGTGAAGATATTTTAACATTAACAGAATGAGCATCGTGGTTTAAGATACTACAGAGATATTATATTCATAAAAGTGTTTAATAGCTTCTAAAATTATATGTATTTAATTTTCTGCACTAATACCAAGAATAAAAAGATACCCAAAAGGCAGATACGAGGCATGAGTGTTGCCGGTCACCACTCTTAGAGAAAAATGTATTGATGTTTTTATGCTACATACAAAGCACAAACGAACAAAGATCTATGTATTTGTATAAAGTATTGGACTTACAACATATACAATTTATATATAACTAATGTAGTCATTTTATTATGAATGATTAGCACGTTTGCTTTGGATGAACTGTAACATGTTTTGGATGAACTGTAACATGCTTAGGATGAACTGTAATGTGCTTTGGATGAACTGTAACATGCTTTGGATATACTGTAACGCGTTTTGGATAAACTGTAATGTATTTTAGATAAACTGAAACATGTTTTGGAAATATTTAAAGGATTTCAAACACTGCAAACTTAAGTAGAGATTTTTTTTGAGTGAACCAACTGAAATCATTTAAAAAATACCTACTTATAAAGTTGAGTTTTAGCAGCTGGCATTCAAGGATCTGAGGAGTTCACTCGTTTCCCAAAGATGATGTGGACAATATTCATGACTGTATCTTTGTACTGTTTATTTGATTACAATAGTAATATCTTTTAAAAATTATTCATTGATTAAATTTTATAAACTGTAACGTGTTTTGGATGAACAGTAATGTGCTTTGGAAAAACTGTAACATGCTTTGGATAAACTGTAACATGCTTTGGATGAACTGTAACGCGCTTTGGACGAACTGTAACATGCTTTGGATGAACTGTAATGTGTTTTGGATACACTGTACCGTGCTTTGGATACACTGTAACGTACTTTGGATGAACTGTAACGTGTTTTGGATACACTGTAACATGCTTTAGATGAACTGTAATGTGCTTTGGATGAACTGTAACGTGCTTTGGATGAACTGTAACGTGCTTTGGATGAGCTGTAATGTGCTTAGGATGAACTGTAACGTGCTTTGGATGAGCTGTAAAATGCTTTGGATGAACTGTAATGTGCTTAGCATGAACTGTAATGTGCTTACGATGAACTGTAACGTGCTTAGGATGAACTGTAATGTGCTTACGATGAACTGTAACGTGCTTAGGATGAACTGTAACGGGCTTTGGATAAACTGTAATGTGGTTTGGATGAACTGTAACGTGTTTTGGATGTACTTTAACGTGTTTAGGATATACTGTTGTAACGTGTTTTGGATGAACTCTAACGTGATTTGGATGAACTGTAACGTGTTTTGGATAAACGCTAACGTGATTTGGATGAACTGTAACGTGCTTTGGATGAACTCTAACGTGATTTGGATGAACTGTAACGTGCTTTGGATGAACTGTAACGTGCTTTGGATGAACTCTAACGTGATTTGGATGAACTGTAACGTGTTTTGGATGAACTCTAACGTGATTTGGATGAACTGTAACGTGCTTTGGATGAACTGTAACGTGCTTTGGATATACTGTAACGCATTTTGGATAAACTGTAATGTATTTTAGATAAACTGAAACATGTTTTGGAAATATTTAAAGGATTTCAAACACTGCAAACTTAAGTAGAGATTTTTTTTGAGTGAACCAACTAAAATCATTTAAAAAATACCTACTTATAAAGTTGAGTTTTAGCAGCTGGCATTCAAGGATCTGAGGAGTTCACTCGTTTCCCAAAGATGATGTGGACAATATTCATGACTGTATCTTTGTACTGTTTATTTGATTACAATAGTAATATCTTTTAAAAATTATTCATTGATTAAATTTTATAAACTGTAACGTGTTTTGGATGAACAGTAATGTGCTTTGGAAAAACTGTAACATGCTTTGGATAAACTGTAACATGCTTTGGATGAACTGTAACGCGCTTTGGACGAACTGTAACGTGCTTTGGATGAACTGTAATGTGTTTTGGATACACTGTACCGTGCTTTGGATACACTGTAACGTACTTTGGATGAACTGTAACGTGTTTTGGATACACTGTAACATGCTTTAGATGAACTGTAATGTGCTTTGGATGAACTGTAACGTGCTTTGGATGAACTGTAACGTGCTTTGGATGAGCTGTAATGTGCTTAGGATGAACTGTAACGTGCTTTGGATGAGCAGTAAAATGCTTTGGATGAACTGTAATGTGCTTACGATGAACTGTAATGTGCTTACGATGAACTGTAACGTGCTTTGGATGAACTGTAATGTGCTTACGATGAACTGTAACGTGCTTAGGATGAACTGTAACGTGCTTTGGATGAACTGTAATGTGGTTTGGATGAACTGTAACGTGTTTAGGATATACTGTTGTAACGTGTTTTGGATGAACTCTAACGTGATTTGGATGAACTGTAACGTGTTTTGGATAAACGCTAACGTGATTTGGATGAACTGTAACGTGCTTTGGATGAACTCTAACGTGATTTGGATGAACTGTAACGTGCTTTGGATGAACTGTAACGTGCTTTGGATGAACTCTAACGTGATTTGGATGAACTGTAACGTGTTTTGGATGAACTCTAACGTGATTTGGATGAACTGTAACGTGCTTTGGATGAACTGTAACGTGCTTTGGATGAACGCTTACGTGATTTGGATGAACTGTAACGTGTTTTGGATGAACTGTTACGTGGTTTGGATGAACTGAAACGTGGTTTGGATGAACTGTAACATGTTTTGGATAAAGTTTAACATGTTTTGGATATACTTTAACGTGTTTAGGATATACTGTAACGTGTTTTGGATGAACTGAAACGTGTTTTTGATGAACTGAAACGTGTTTTGGATGAAATGTAACGTGGTTTGGATGAACTGTAACATGGTTTGGATGAACTGTAACGTGGTTTGGATGAACTCTAACGTAGTTTGGATGAACTGTAATGTGGTTTGGATGAACTGTAATGTGGTTTGGATGAACTGTAATGTGGTTTAATGAACTGTAATGTGGTTTGGATGAACTGTAACGTGGTTTGGATGAACTCTAACGTGTTTGGATGAACTGTAACATGGTTTGGATGAACTGTAACGTGGTTTGGATGAACTGTAACGTGTTTTGGAGGAACTGTAACATGTTTTGGATGAACTGTAATGTGTTTTGGAAATATGTAAAAGAATTTCAAACACTGACATCATTTAAAAAATGGCAGTGGCTTCGAATACGACCGGGTGTGTTTCGTATTTTTTTTTTCCGAGACACGACCAGCAAACTGTGATGACGTCAGTAAACAGAATGAATGAGAACTCGTATTTACTGCAGACTTTGATGACGTCATTTGCTGTTAATAATCGGAGATATTTTTATTTTGCTTTAATTTTTTTTCGGGTCTGTCCAAGCCTAATAAATAAAGTCATTTGCTGTTAATAATCGGAGATATTTTATAATATTTTTTTAAAATAAATACGGCTTTGAATTGTATATTTTTGTTGTCAGTATATATACTAAGAGTTTTCGGGTCTGCCCAAGCCGAAGCCTAATAAAGTCGGACAAATAAAACAAAAAATTATGCACTAAATTAGTATCTATCGTACCCCCCTCCCCAGTTAACACTCGTTAATTCATCTCCGTCAGTATTTGGTTCGATTCTCGGATATAAATGCTTCCCCATCCCCTCTATTTTCGTTTCTTAATCTTATTATTAGTTAGTAAATTTGAAATATGTAGGCGTCACTGAATTTTTTAAAGTGTGACGCAAAAATGATGGTAAGGAAAAGTTATGTAATATTTAGCCTTAGGGCTAGCTATACCCTGCAAAGCCTTTGCAGGAAGATAAACTATTGTAAAGCCATTGCCGAACCTAGGATTTGGGGGCCTTGCATTTTGACATTCGATACCATGACATGAGATTATGTTCTTAATATTTAATGTAAAAAATAATTGTGGGGTCTCCCTCAAGCTGGAGCCCGGCGGGACTTTCGATTTTTGGACCCCCCCCCCATCCCTTAAAATTGTTACGCCTCTGTGTTCAGCTTTGATACATATTTTCAAATTTTTTTTTTTTTTAAGTTATGAAATAGTTAAAAAAAACCTAATTAGTTGTTGTTTCTTTTTTTTACAACATCCTAAAATATAAATTATTTCAATTAAAAAAAATGTCAAAGATATCTAGTTAGTTAATTTTCATTAAAACAACTAAAAGGATACATTTTGAAAAAAAAAAAAACACAATAAAAAAAAATATGTTTCAGGTAGGAATCGAACCTGGATATAGTCAGCATAAAAATGAATCACAGACGAAACGGTTTCACCACTGTGCCAGGAAGAAACACAAGTTAATTTCCAATTTTAATGTATAAGTAGATAAAATTTGTCGTTCTCACGAAAAGAAAATAACTTTAAATCATAAGAGTTCTATCTGTTTACTGACGTCATCACAGTTTGCTGGTCGTGTCTCGGAAAAAAAAAATACGAAACACACCCGGTCGTATTCAAAGCCACTGCGTTAAAAAATACCTATTTATATTGTTGAGTTTTAGCAGCTGGCATTAGTGGATCTGAGGAGTTCACTCGTTTTCCAAAGATGTTGTGGACAATATTCATGTCTGTATCATTGTTCTGTTGATTTGATAACAATAGTAATATTTTTAAAAAAATATACATTGATTAAATTTTGTAAACTATAACTTCTTTTGGATGAACTGTAACATGTTTTGGATGAACTGTAACGTGTTTAGGATGAACTGTAACATGTTAAGGATGAACTGTAACGTGTTTTGGATGAACTGTAACGTGTTATTGGAATATGTAGGAGCTTATGGGAATATGTAGGAGCTTATGGGAATATGTGGGAGCTTATGGGAGTAAGTGGAAGCTTATGGGAATATTAGGTAATTATGGGAATATGTTGGAGCTTATGGGAATATGTGGGAGCTTATGGGAATATGTAGGAGCTTATGGGAATATGTAGGAGCTTATGGGAATATGTGGGAGCTTATGGGAATATGTGGGAGCTTATGGGAATTTGGGAGCTTATGGGAATATGTGGGAGCTTATGGGAATTATTAGGAGCTTATGGGAATATGTGGGAGCTTATGGGAATATATGGGAGCTTATGGGCATTTTTGGGAGCTTATCGGAATATGTAGGAGCTTAAGGGAATACGTGGGAGCTTATGGGAATATTAGGTAATTTTGGGAATATGTAGGAGCTTATGGGAATATGTGGGAGCTTATGGGAATATGTAGGAGGTTATGGGAATATTAGGAGCTTATGGGAATGTATTGGGAGCTTATGGGAATTATTGGGAGCTTAAGGGAATATGTAGCAGCTTATGGGAATATGTAACATGGTTTGGATGAACTGTAACATGGTTTGGATGAACTGTAACATGTTTTGGATGAACTGTAACATGTTTAGGATGAACTGTAAGGTAGTTTGGATGAACTGTAACGTGGTTTGGATGAACTGTAACATGGTTTGAATGAACTGTAACGTGGTTTGGATGAACTGTAACGTGTTTTGGATGAACTGTAATGTGGTTTGGATGAACTGTAACGTGGTTTGGATGAACTGTAACGTGGTTTGGATGAACTGTAACGTGGTTTGGATGAACTGTAACATGGTTTGGATGAACTGTAACGTGGTTTGGATGAACTGTAACGTGTTTTGGAGGAACTGTAACATGTTTTGGATGAACTGTAATGTGTTTTGGAAATATGTAAAAGAATTTCAAACACTGACATCATTTAAAAAATACCTATTTATATTGTTGAGTTTTAGCAGCTGGCATTAGTGGATCTGAGGAGTTCACTCGTTTTCCAAAGACGTTGTGGACAATATTCATGTCTGTATCATTGTTCTGTTGATTTGATAACAATAGTAATATTTTTTAAAAATTATACATCGTTTAAATTTTGTAAACTATAACTTCTTTTGGATGAACTGTAACATGTTTTGGATGAACATTAACGTGTTTAGGATGAACTGTAACGTGTTTTGGATGAACTGTAACGTGTTTAGGATGAACTGTAATGTGGTTTGGATGAACTGTAACGTGGTTTGGATGAACTGTAACGTGGTTTGGATGAACTGAAACGTGGTTTGGATGAACTGTAACGTGGTTTGGATGAACTGTAACGTGGTTTGGATGAACTGTAACGTGGTTTAGATGAACTGTAACGTGGTTTGGATGAACTGTAACGTGGTTTGGATGAACTGTAACGTGGTTTGGATGAACTGTAACGTGGTTTGGATGAACTGTAACGTGGTTTGGATGAACTGTAACGTGGTTTGGATGAACTGTAACGTGGTTTGGATGAACTGTAACGTGGTTTGGATGAACTGTAACGTGGTTTGGATGAACTGTAACGTGGTTTGGATGAACTGCGTGGTTTGGATGAACTGAAACGTGGTTTGGATGAACTGTAACGTGGTTTGGATGAACTGTAACGTGGTTTGGATGAACTGTAACGTGGTTTGGATGAACTGTAACGTGGTTTGGATGAACTGTAACGTGGTTTGGATGAACTGTAACGTGGTTTGGATGAACTGTAACGTGGTTTGGATGAACTGTAAAGTGGTTTGGATGAACTGTAACGTGGTTTGGATGAACTGTAACGTGGTTTGGATGAACTGTAACGTGGTTTGGATGAACTCTAACGTGGTTTGGATGAACTGTAACGTGGTTTGGATGAACTGTAACGTGGTTTGGATGAACTGTAACGTGGTTTGGATGAACTGTAACGTGGTTTGGATGAACTGTAACGTGGTTTGGATGAACTGTAACGTGGTTTGGATGAACTGTAACGTGGTTTGGATGAACTGTAACTTGGTTTGGATGAATTCTAACGTAGTTTGGACGAACTGTAACGTGGTTTGGATGAACTGTAACGTGGTTTGAATGAAATGAAACGTGGTTTGGATGAACTCTAACGTGGTTTGGATGAACTGTAATGTGTTTTGGATGAACTGTAACGTGTTTTGGATGAACTGTAACGTGGTTTGGATGAACTGTAACGTGGTTTGGATGAACTGTATGTAGGAGCTTATGGGAATATGTGGGAGCTTATGGGAATATGTTATGGGAATATGTTGGAGCTTATGGGAATATGTGGGAGCTTATGGGAATATGTAGGAGCTTATGGGAATATGTAGGAGCTTATGGGAATATGTGGGAGCTTATGGGAATTATTGGGAGCTTATGGGAATTATTGGGAGCTTATGGGAATATGTGGAAGCTTATGGGAATATAAAGGAGCTTTTGGGAATATGAAGGAGCTTATGGGAATATGTAGGAGCTTATGGGAATATGTAACATGTTTTGGATACACTGTAACATGTTTTGGATACACTGTAACATGTTTTGGATGCACTGTAATGTATTTTGGATGAACTGTAACGTGTTTTGGATGAACTGTAACGTGGTTTGATTGAACTGTAACGTGGTTTAGATGAACTGTAACGTGGTTTGGATGAACTGTAACGTGGTTTGGATGAACTGAAACGTGGTTTGGATGAACTGAAACGTGGTTTGGATGAACTGTAACGTGGTTTGGATGAACTGTAACGTGGTTTGGATGAACTGTAACGTGGTTTGGATGAACTCTAACGTGGTTTGGATGAACTGTAACATGGTTTGGATGAACTGTAACGTGGTTTGGATGAACTGTAACGTGGTTTGGATGAACTGTAACGTGGTTTGGATGAACTGTAACGTGGTTTGGATGAACTGTAACGTGGTTTGGATGAACTGTAACGTGGTTTGGATGAACTGTAACGTGGTTTGGATGAACTGTAACGTGGTTTGGATGAACTGTAACGTGGTTTGGATGAACTGTAACGTGGTTTGGATGAACTGTAACGTGGTTTGGATGAACTGTAATGTGGTTTGGATGAACTGTAACGTGGTTTGGATGAACTGTAACGTGGTTTGGATGAACTGTAACGTGGTTTGGATGAACTGAAACGTGGTTTGGATGAACTGTAACGTGGTTTGGATGAACTGTAACGTGGTTAGGATGAACTGTAACGTGGTTTGGATGAACTGTAACGTGGTTTGGATGAACTGTAACGTGGTTTGGATGAACTGTAACGTGGTTTGGATGAACTGTAATGTGGTTTGGATGAACTGTAACGTGTTTAGGATGAACTTAACGTAGTTTGGATGAACTGTAATGGTTTGGATGAACTGTAACGTGGTTTAAATGAACTGTAACGTGTTTGGATGAACATGGTTTGGATGAACTGTAACGGTTTGGATGAACTGTAACGTGGTTTGGATGAACTGTAACGTGGTTTGGATGAACTTGGGTTTGGATGAACTGTAACGTGGTTTGGATGAACTCTATCGTGGTTTGGATGAACTGTAACGTGGTTTGGATTAACTGTAACGTGGTTTGTATGAACTCTAATGTGTTTTGGATGAACTGAAATGTGTTTTGGATAACTGTAACGTGTTTTGAAATATTTAAAGGTCTTCAAAGCACTGCAAAATAAAGTAGAGATTTTTTTAAGTTAACTAACTGACATCATTTAAAAAATACCTATTTATATTGTTGAGTTTTAGCAGCTGGCATTAGTGGATCTGAGGAGTTCACTCGTTTTCCAAAGATGTTGTGGACAATATTCTTGTCTGCATCATTGTTCTGTTGATTTGATAACAATAGTAATATTTTTTAAAAATTATACATTGATTAAATTTTGTAAACTATAACTTCTTTTGGATGAACTGTAACGTGTTTTGGATGAACTGTAACGTGTTTGAGGATGAACTCTAACGTGTTTTGGATGAACTCTAACGTGGTTTGGATGAACTGAAACGTGGTTTGGATGAACTGTAACGTGGTTTTGATGAACTCTAACGTGGTTTGGATGAACTGTAACGTGGTTTGGATGAACTCTAACGTGGTTTGGATGAACTGAAACGTGGTTTGGATGAACTCTAACGTGGTTTGGATGAACTGTAACGTGGTTTGGATGAACTGTAACGTGGTTTGGATGAACTCTAACGTGGTTTGGATGAACTGTAAAGTGGTTTGGATGAACTGTAACGTGGTTTGGATGAACTCTAACGTAGTTTGGATGAACTGTAACATGGTTTGGATGAACTGTAACGTGGTTTAAATGAACTGTAACGTGAATTGGATGAACTGTAACGTGGTTTGGATGAACTGTAACATGGTTTGGATGAACTGTAACGTGGTTTGGATGAACTGTAACGTGGTTTGGATGAACTGTAACGTGGTTTGGATGAACTGTAACGTGGTTTGGATGAACTGTAATGTGGTTTGGATGAAATGTAACGTGGTTTGGATGAACTCTAACGTGGTTTGGATGAACTGTAACATGGTTTGGATGAACTCTAACGTGGTTTGGATGAACTGTAACGTGTTTTGGATGAACTGTAACATGTTTTGGATGAACTGTAATGTGTTTTGGAAATATGTAAAAGAATTTCAAACACTGACATCATTTAAAAAATACCTATTTATATTGTTGAGTTTTAGCAGCTGGCATTAGTGGATCTGAGGAGTTCACTCGTTTTCCAAAGATGTTGTGGACAATATTCATGTCTGTATCATTGTTCTGTTGATTTGATAACAATAGTAATATTTTAAAAAAAATATACATTGATTAAATTTTGTAAACTATAACTTCTTTTGGATGAACTGTAACATGTTTTGGATGAACTGTAACGTGTTTTGGATGAACTGTAACGTGTTTAGGATGAACTGTAACGTGTTAAGGATGAACTGTAACGTGTTTTGGATGAACTGTAACGTGTTATTGGAATATGTAGGAGCTTATGAAAATATGTAGGAGCTTATGGGATATGTGGGAGCCTATGGGAATATTAGGAGCTTATGGGAATATTAGGAGCTTATGGGAATATGTGGGAGCTTATGGGAATATGTGGGAGCTTATGGGAATATGTAGGAGCCTATGGGAAATTTAGGAGCCTATGGGAATATGTAGGAGCTTATGGGAATATGTGGGAGCTTATGGGAATATGTAGGAGCCTATGGGAATATTAGGAGCTTATGGGAATTATTGGGAGCTTATGGGAATTATTAGGAGCTTATGGGAATATGTGGGAGCTAATGGGAATATGTGGGAGCTTATGGGAATATATGGGAGCTTATGGGAATTTTTGGGAGCTTATAGGAATATGTTGAAGCTTATGGGAGTAAGTGGGAGATTATGGGAATATTAGGTAATTATGGGAATATGTAGGAGCTTATGGGAATATGTGGGAGCTTATGGGAATATGTAGGAGCTTATGGGAATATTAGGAGCTTATGGGAATGTGTGGGGGCTTATGGGAATTACTGGGAGCTTATGGGAATTATTGGGAGCTTATGGAAATATGTGGAAGCTTATGGAAATATTAGGAGCTTATGGGAATATAAAGGAGCTTTTGGGAATATGTAGGAGCTTATGGGAATATGTAGGAGCTTATGGGAATATGTAACATGTTTTGGATACACTGTAACATGTTTTGGATACACTGTAACATGTTTTGGATGCACTGTAACATGTTTTGGATGCACTGTAACGTGGTTTGAATGAACTGTAACGTGGTTTAGATGAACTGTAACGTGTTTTGGATGAACTGTAATGTGTTTTGGATAAACTGAAACGTGGTTTGGATGAACTGTAACGTGGTTTGGATGAACTGTAACGTGGTTTGGATGAACTGTAACGTGGTTTGGATGAACTCTAACGTGGTTTGGATGAACTGTAACATGGTTTGGATGAACTCTAACGTGGTTTGGATGAACTGTAACGTGTTTTGGATGAACTGTAACGTGGTTTGGATGAACTGTAACATGGTTTGGATGAACTGTAACATGGATTGGATGAACTGTAACATGGTAAGAATGAACTGTAACGTGGTTTGGATGAACTCTAACGTGGTTTGGATGAACTGTAACGTGGCTTGGATGAACTGTAATGTGGTTTGGATGAACTGTAACGTGGTTTGGATGAACTGTAACGTGTTTTGGATGAACTGTAACATGTTTTGGATGAACTGTAATGTGTTTTAGAAATATGTAAAAGAATTTCAAACACTGACATTATTTAAAAAATACCTATTTATATTGTTGAGTTTTAGCAGCTGGCATTAGTGGATCTGAGGAGTTCACTCGTTTTCCAAAGATGTTGTGGACAATATTCATGTCTGTATCATTGTTCTGTTGATTTGATAACAATAGTAATATTTTTTAAAAATTATACATTGATTAAATTTTGTAAACTATAACTTCTTTTGGATGAACTGTAACGTGTTTTGGATGAACTGTAACGTGTTTAGGATGAACTCTAACGTGTTTTGGATGAACTCTAACGTGGTTTGGATGAACTGTAAAGTGGTTTGGATGAACTCTAACGTGGTTTGGATGAACTGAAACGTGGTTTGGATGAACTCTAACGTGGTTTGGATGAACTGTAACGTGGTTTGGATGAACTGTAACGTGGTTTGGATGAACTCTAACGTGGTTTGGATGAACTGTAAAGTGGTTTGGATGAACTGTAACGTGGTTTGGATGAACTCTAACGTAGTTTGGATGAACTGTAACATGGTTTGGATGAACTGTAACGTGGTTTAAATGAACTGTAACGTGAATTGGATGAACTGTAACGTGGTTTGGATGAACTGTAACATGGTTTGGATGAACTGTAACGTGTTTTGGATGAACTGTAACGTGTTTTGGATGAACTGTATTGTGTTTTGGATGAACTGAAACGTGGTTTGGATAAACAGAAACGTGGTTTGGATGAACTGTAACATGGTTTGGATGAACTCTAACGTGGTTTGGATGAACTGTAACGTGGTTTGGATGAACTGTAACGTGGTTTGGATGAACTGTAATGTGGTTTGGATGAACTGTAACGTGGTTTGGATGAACTGTAACGTGGTTTGGATGAACTGTAACGTGGTTTGGATGAACTGTAACGTGGTTTGGATGAACTGTAACGTGGTTTGGATGAACTGTAACGTGGTTTGGATGAACTCTAACGTGGTTTGGATGAACTGTAACATGGTTTGGATGAACTGTAACGTGGTTTGGATGAACTGTAACGTGTTTTGGATGAACTGTAACATGTTTTGGATGAACTGTAATGTGTTTTGGAAATATGTAAAAGAATTTCAAACACTGACATCATTTAAAAAATACCTATTTATATTGTTGAGTTTTAGCAGCTGGCATTAGTGGATCTGAGGAGTTCACTCGTTTTCCAAAGATGTTGTGGACAATATTCATGTCTGTATCATTGTTCTGTTGATTTGATAACAATAGTAATATTTTTTAAAAAATATACATTGATTAAATTTTGTAAACTATAACTTCTTTTGGATGAACTGTAACATGTTTTGGATGAACTGTAACGTGTTATTGGAATATGTAGGAGCTTATGAAAATATGTAGGAGCTTATGGGATATGTGGGAGCCTATGGGAATATTAGGAGCTTATGGGAATATTAGGAGCTTATGGGAATATGTGGGAGCTTATGGGAATATGTAGGAGCCTATGGGAATATGTAGGAGCTTATGGGAATATGTGGGAGCTTATGGGAATATGTAGGAGCCTATGGGAATATTAGGAGCTTATGGGAATTATTGGGAGCTTATGGGAATTATTAGGAGCTTATGGGAATATGTGGGAGCTAATGGGAATATGTGGGAGCTTATGGGAATATATGGGAGCTTATGGGAATTTTTGGGAGCTTATAGGAATATGTTGAAGCTTATGGGAGTAAGTGGGAGATTATGGGAATATTAGGTAATTATGGGAATATGTAGGAGCTTATGGGAATATGTGGGAGCTTATGGGAATATGTAGGAGCTTATGGGAATATTAGGAGCTTATGGGAATGTGTGGGGGCTTATGGGAATTACTGGGAGCTTATGGGAATTATTGGGAGCTTATGGAAATATGTGGAAGCTTATGGAAATATTAGGAGCTTATGGGAATATAAAGGAGCTTTTGGGAATATGTAGGAGCTTATGGGAATATGTAGGAGCTTATGGGAATATGTAACATGTTTTGGATACACTGTAACATGTTTTGGATACACTGTAACATGTTTTGGATGCACTGTAACGTGGTTTGAATGAACTGTAACGTGGTTTAGATGAACTGTAACGTGTTTTGGATGAACTGTAATGTGTTTTGGATAAACTGAAACGTGGTTTGGATGAACAGAAACGTGGTTTGGATGAACTCTAACGTGGTTTGGATGAACTGTAACGTGGTTTGGATGAACTCTAACGTGGTTTGGATGAACTCTAACGTGGTTTGGATGAACTGTAACGTGGTTTGGATGAACTCTAACGTGGTTTGGATGAACTGTAACATGGTTTGGATGAACTCTAACGCAGTTTGGATGAACTGTAACGTGGTTTGGATGAACTGACACGTGGTTTAAATGAACTGTAACGTGAATTGGATGAACTGTAACGTGGTTTAGATGAACTGTAACATGGTTTGGATGAACTGTAACGTGGTTTGGATGAAATGTAACGTGGTTTGGATGAACTCTAACGTGGTTTGGATGAACTGTAACATGGTTTGGATGAACTCTAACGTGGTTTGGATGAACTGTAACGTGTTTTGGATGAACTGTAACGTGGTTTGGATGAACTGTAACATGGTTTGGATGAACTGTAACATGGATTGGATGAACTGTAACATGGTAAGAATGAACTGTAACGTGGTTTGGATGAACTCTAACGTGGTTTGGATGAACTGTAACGTGGCTTGGATGAACTGTAATGTGGTTTGGATGAACTGTAACGTGGTTTGGATGAACTGTAACGTGTTTTGGATGAACTGTAACATGTTTTGGATGAACTGTAATGTGTTTTAGAAATATGTAAAAGAATTTCAAACACTGACATTATTTAAAAAATACCTATTTATATTGTTGAGTTTTAGCAGCTGGCATTAGTGGATCTGAGGAGTTCACTCGTTTTCCAAAGATGTTGTGGACAATATTCATGTCTGTATCATTGTTCTGTTGATTTGATAACAATAGTAATATTTTTTAAAAATTATACATTGATTAAATTTTGTAAACTATAACTTCTTTTGGATGAACTGTAACGTGTTTTGGATGAACTGTAACGTGTTTAGGATGAACTCTAACGTGTTTTGGATGAACTCTAACGTGGTTTGGATGAACTGTAACGTGGTTTGGATGAACTCTAACGTGGTTTGGATGAACTGTAACGTGGTTTGGATGAACTGTAACGTGGTTTGGATGAACTGTAACGTGGTTTGGATGAACTGTAACGTGGTTTGGATGAACTGTAACGTGGTTTGGATGAACTGTAACGTGGTTTGGATGAACTGTAACGTGGTTTGGATGAACTGAAACGTGGTTTGGATGAACAGAAACGTGGTTTGGATGAACTGTAACGTGGTTTGGATGAACTGTAACGTGTTTTGGATGAACTGTAACGTGGTTTGGATGAACTGTAACATGGTTTGGATGAACTGTAACGTGTTTTGGATGAACTGTAACGTGTTTTGGATGAACTGTAACGTGGTTTGGATGAACTGTAACGTGGTTTGGATGAACTGTAACGTGGTTTGGATGAACTGTAATGTGGTTTGGATGAACTCTAACGTGGTTTGGATGAACTGAAACGTGGTTTGGATGAACTGTAACGTGGTTTGGATGAACTGTAACGTGGTTTGGATGAACTGTAACGTGGTTTGGATGAACTGTAACATGGTTTGGATGAACTGTAACGTGGTTTGGATGAACTGTAACGTGGTTTGGATGAACTCTAACGTAGTTTGGATGAACTGTAACATGGTTTGGATGAACTGTAACGTGGTTTGGATGAACTGTAACGTGGTTTGGATGAACTGTAACGTGGTTTGGATGAACTGTAACGTGGTTTGGATGAACTGTAACGTGGTTTGGATGAAATGTAACGTGGTTTGGATGAACTGTAACATGGTTTGGATGAACAGTAACATGTTTTGGATGAACTGTAACATGGTGTGGATGAACTGTAACGTGGTTTGGATGAACTGTAACGTGGTTTGGATGAACTGTAACGTGGTTTGGATGAACTGTAACGTGGTTTGGATGAACTTTAACGTGGTTTGGATGAACTGTAACGTGGTTTGGATGAACTGTAACGTGGTTTGGATGAACTGTAACGTGTTTTGGAAATATTTAAAGGATTTCAAACACTGCAAACTAAAGAAAGAGATTCATTGAAAGTTAACTAACTGACACATTTAAAAAATACCTACTTATAAAGTTGAGTTTTGGCAGTTGGCGTTCAAGGATCTGAGGAGATCACTCATTTTCCAAAAATATTGTGGACAATATTCATGACTGTACCTTTGTACTGTTAATTGATGACAATATAAATATCTTTTAAAAATTAAACATTGATTAAACAGTAACATGTTTTGGATAAACTGTAACGTGTTTTGGATAAACTGTAATGTGCTTTGGATGAACTGTAACGTGCTTAGGATGAACTGTAACATGCTATGGATGAACTGTAACGTGCTTTGGCTGAACCGTAACGTGCTTATCATGAACTGTAACGTGCTTAGGATGAACTGTAACGAGTTTTGGATATACTGTAACGTGTTTTGGATGAACTGAAATGTTTTTTGGATAACTGTAACATGTTTTGGAAATATTTAAAGGTCTTCAAACACTGCAAAATAAAGTAGAGATTTTTTTTAAGTTAACCAACTGACATCATTTAAAAAATACCTACTTATAAAGTTCAGTTTTAGCTGCGGGCATTCAAGGATCTGAGGAGTTCACTCGTTTTCCAAAGATGTTGTGGACAATATTCATGTCTGTACCTTTGTACTATTAATTGATTACAATAGTAACATCTTTTAAAATTTATACTTTGATTAAATTTTATAAATATGTTTTGGATGATCTGTAACGTGTTTTGGATAAACTGTAACATGTTCAGGATAAACTGTAATGTGCTTTGGATGAACTGTAAAGTGCTTAGGATGAACTGTAACGTGCTTTGGATGAACTGTAACGTGCTTAGGATGAACTATAACGTGCTTTGGATGAACTGTAATGTGCTTAAGATGAACTGTAACGTGCTTTGGATGAACTGTAACGTGTTTTGGATAAACTATAACATGTTATGGATACACTGTAACGTGCTTAGGATGAACTGTAACGTGCTTTGGATGAACTGTAACGTCCTTTGGATACACTGTAACGTGTTTTGTATACACAAACAGCTGACAAGCCTATGTTAACAAACAGCTGACAAGCCTGTCGTTTAACAAACAGCTAACAAATAAGTTGTTTAACAAACAGCAGACAAGACTGCTGATCAACAAACAGCCGGCAGTTTGAAATTTAACTTACCAGTAGGCGTGCCTGGCTCCTGTAGTTGTTCCATTCCTGGGATATTTTCAATGCCATCCTTTTCCATTCCCTCACAAATAAAATTATTGAGCAAATATCGGCCCTGATTTGTTAGAAATGCAACCAATACTTGAAGAATCAATGTTTTACAGGTTTTTTACTTTTTTTTTCACGAAAAAATTTCATTTAGCTCAGAAAAAACTAGTTGAATTTACAGTGTAAAACTGTTAAAATACACCTTAATAACCATTATAAACAATTTTTATGATGAGGTCTTTTAAGATTATGTATATTTCACTTCACAATGTCTGCTAATTTTTCTGAATCTATATAACCAGGCCTACTTTTAAAAAGAGGACCTCCTGAGTTGCTAGAAGAGTATCTTTCACAGCAAAAATAAAGTCGCCCAGGTTATCTATACTTCTCCTTCTAAAGTTTTGAAATCTGGCCTATAAAAAACAAAATAATTATGAAGCAAGCAAATTAAACCTCCCAAAAGTTTAAGCAAAACTGAATCATGAATGCATGAAGACAAAAAAAAAATCACCAACATATCAAATAAAAATTAGTTTTGAATGTAAGATAAATAATTATATAAATTTAAAGGATAAACTAACTATTTATTAAAATTATATTACCTGCATTCTAACACCATGTGCTTCAATGAATTACACTAAGTCTAGAAAAGCAATCTATTAAGTAATTTTAAAAAATTTACCCCAAAATTATATTGAATTTAAAAAAAAAAATTTAGGAAAAAAAGCAATGAAAAAACATGTTAACAAAAAAAATATTTTAAATTTTTGACAGCACTGAAATACTTCCACATAGCATTTGCACTCTCAGCTACAGTAGGGATTAAAGAAAAGCACAATTAATCAATTAGTCTACATCAGTGTTTCCCTAAGTGTGGTATGCGTACCCCTGGGGGTATTCTCAAAGAGTTTAGTGGGTAATGCACAGTTAAAGAGAAAACAATGAAATGGGGGGGGGGGGCTTTGACCTAGGGTACGCAGTATTACAAATTCAAAAGGTGGATACACAGATGTTAAAAGTTTTGAAAACACTGGTCTACATTATTTACTTAATTGTAATGGTGTAGCCCCCGTAGGTAAAGTACAAGAAATGGTTATGAGTAATGAAGATCAATACTGGTCTGAAATTGAAAGTTACATTTTCAATGTTCATAAAAATAGCTCAAAGTGTGTCAGAAATATGAAGTATCAACAAGTAAATTGTAATTATTTATTTAAAGTACAGTGACAGTGTGTACACTATTACATAAGTGAAGAGTTAAAAACTTCAAGTTGAAAAATATAACTAAAAAATACTGCTGATTCTAATTCATTATTGTTCTTTAACTAAAAAATACTGCTGATTCTAATTCATTATTGTTCTTTATCTTTAATACCACATTACACTATTATCTTTCTAAATAAGTACAAAATGTGTTTACAAAGACAACTACCGTATGTTTTTTTTTCCCAAAACACGTTCACTAGTGTCGGAAAGAAAATCAATGTCGTAAAATGTCGGATTTCCACATACCTAGGAACAGTAATTTACCTTATTTTGAGCTGAGAAACAAGAAAGGTTCTGCTGTTTTCTTTAGTGTTGTATTAATGTTGTTAATATGAAAATCACTTCGTAGTACTATCTCTGAAGGAATTAGACATTTCCTTGTCTAATTGAAGCAATTAATCCACATTTGGCATTCTTTGAATTCCACACTTCCGCAACAACAGCCATTAAAATACTAGAAATTTTTATTTTTTCTCATAGAAGAGTAGCACCAAAGCTTACGTCGCGCCTTCTAACAGAAATGAAATCATTAGGGGGTATAACGTCGATCTAGTTCTTTATATCTA